>JAQFVV010013984.1:0-58789 GCA_028023455.1 Epiperipatus broadwayi
ATTTAAAAGGTGTAATTCATTCAAGTGATAAAAATTTTGTTTTGAACAATGTGGGTAGAATATGATTGAACTTCAAGTACAATGCTTACCACATACAATGAATATTACTCAGAGGTCTCATGACATATGGACTTTAACTTTATAGTGCTGTGTTTCTACAAATAGCGTTCTGTTAATATGTATTAACAGTTTGCTCAGTTCTAGCGTGTCACATGCTAATTTTAGCAGATTCATTGAAATTTTGTTTTCTTTTTTAAATTGCGGAAAAACTGAGTGGACTACGCATGTGTCTATACCATCAGTTTCTCCACTTTTTTTTTCTTTCAATAGGTACGCGCCATATTTTTCTCTGACAAAAAATGAATTTTTTATTAATTTTTTTATGAACAAGGTCAATTATTATTATTTTCCCCTCAATTTATAAATAAAACAAATGGCAGAAATGAATTCAGAAATGAATTCTACCAGCTCCCATGAGTTTGCTGTTTCTAGGCCTGTGATTCTGAGGATAGTGTTACATCCAGCGATTTAGAAGAATCTTTTGCTTTGACAGCAAAAAAAGAAACCTCACTACCAGCCAAAAAACAAAGAAAAAAAAATGTACCTGCAAAAGTTAGCAGAAGAACAGACCCTTTATCCAGTAATAATAATATGCCTCCAAAAGTAATTGCAGAACAGATAAATGTAGAAAATTTTATGAAAACTTCAGGTTTGAAGTTCCCTATTACAGGTGAGTATTCTATTTTAGACTTTTTTCATTTGTTATTTGATAAAAAAATGTGTGCAAAAATTATTGAGGAAACTAATAAATATGCTATTAAAGACAAATGTATGTATAATTGGGAAAATGTAACGGGTAGAGAATTGTCGCATTTTGTGGGATGGCATTGGGAATTTAATGCAAGATTCCTGTCTTCCAATTGAAGGACATTTGTAGTTCAGATCCTAGTGTGAGGAACCCTTATTTTGCAAATATGCCTTACAAACGATTTCGCAAAATTTTAACATGTATACATTTTATTGATAATGAAACAATGCAGAGTAATGAAAGTGAAAATTTTGATTGAGTGATAGAAAAATGCATGTTAATTTCAAAGCTGCATACCAGATGCACAGATGAGGAAATCACAAAATTTTCAGGTTATAATACTAAGAAGCAATATGATGCATTAAAGCCAATAAAAAAAGGTTTCACATGGTGGATGTGTGCTGATAGCCACAATGGTTAAGTGTATCACATGGAAATGTATGAAGACAAAGAACCAAATTCAAATGCTCATCTATGCCTTGGTGAAGTCAGTAGTTCTTCTACACCTTGCAAAACAATATCACATTATTTTTCCTAACAGATTTTTTTCGAGTACAGAGCTAGCAAAGAAACTTTATGAAAATAAATTATATCTCTGTGGGACAATAAACATAAGAAAAAAAGTTATCCCAAAGAGCAGTAACAAAGTGCACAATAAAAAGAAAATGAAAAGAGGAGACTCTGATTATAAATGCGTGTGCACCTTCTGGAAATGTTGTTAGCTGAGGAAATAAAAAAGGATCATGAGAAACAATTCCACACCCACCTGCAATAAAAATGTATAACAAGTACATGGGTGGTGTTGATTTGACCAATCAAAAGCAGACCCAATATTGTTGGGACAGGAAATCTCAGTGATGGCCATTGCAACTATTCTGGCATTGTTTTGACACAGCAATTTCTAATCATATATTTGATGTTCCATTTTTATGGCATCTAAACATTTGACTGTCTTGTCTCATCTACAATTTCAGAGAATCTTGTCCAATATGTTAATTGATGGATTTTCCTCACAGTTCAAATATAGACCAAAAACGCATGTATTTCCACATGCACAGTGATCATATGGAAACCATACACATGTAAATTTTTGTTGTCATAACATTCCCATGTGTAAGCATTGTGTTATATGTCTAAAAAAACAAAGACATGAAACTCACTTTGGCTGTTTGAAATGTGGATTGATACCTATTTGGAATAACTCACAAAGAGGATGTTTTGCTTTTTATCACTCAAAATGTGACAATTGATTCTAATCCTGATGTACCAATTTTACCCCAAATATCACCTGCAGTTTTACCACAAATGGACTTGCTGGGATTGTGATTAACATGTGTAATCTGAAGGCCTCCAAATGCAAAAGTTGCCTCTACTTATGCTCAGATGAGTGATATGACTTTTGAATAGTTCTAATGGATATTATATTTGCATTTTATTTTTTTTGTTTATTGTTTTCCAGCATGATCAATAACTTTTCACATTGAATATTACTTGATAATCTTTTGAGTTTATATTTTAGGTGAGTTCAACCTAACAAAATGATTTTTTACAGTGACATGTAGCACAGATAATGAAAGGTATTGTTTTTATTATTGTTTTGTTGTTAGTTTTAGCTACCAGCATAATGGACGAACGGTTGACACCCTGATCCAAGACTATTTACAATTTATTCCTCTCTAGTAATTTGGTTGCATAAAATCCAATAATTTTTATTATTATTCTGTTTTTACTAGTTTGGGTTTACTAAAGAATGATGGTTCGTAAATTGTAAAGATTTCGCAAAGTGTCATTCGTTCAAACTTAATGTAATTTAAAGTGATCGTGTAACATCTCACACTCTTATTTCCACACACTTAAGATTTGCCCATACATAAAAGTTTGGGTCAGAAAGAATGGGTGGATTCATTCCATTCTTTCTAAAATACTATATCTCATGTCTGGAAAATTGAGTATTCATTTATATAATCTCTTTAAAGCGCATGTGCATTGGCTTAATCGCTAATATTACTATTACAG
This sequence comes from Epiperipatus broadwayi, assembly GCA_028023455.1. Classification (NCBI taxonomy): domain Eukaryota; kingdom Metazoa; phylum Onychophora; class Udeonychophora; order Euonychophora; family Peripatidae; genus Epiperipatus; species Epiperipatus broadwayi. Next base: position 2,825 of record JAQFVV010013984.1, read on the forward strand.
AAATAAACATAGCACTATATAAAATAATATCTCATTATAACTTGGTTTTCATTGTTTCTGTTTTACTAATTTGATTTTCATTAGTTGTTGTTTTACTAACTTGGTTTTCATTAGTTGTTGCTTTATTAACTTGGTTCTTATTAGTTGTAGTGTTACTAACTTGGTTTTTATTAACTTCATTTTATATTTGAGAGGCATACTCCTGCCTGACTGCCTTTCTTATTAGAACTTTGTGACAGCTTCATTACTGATTACTTTTGCCAATTGGTAAACAAGATCTCGAATGATTTATGCTTTATTAAATAACAATATTGAATAATATGAAACATTTAATATTTTGCAAAATTATATTAGATAATATGAAGAGGTATGCACTTCTGGAAGACATATCTTGAAAGAGGTAGAATATAAACATTTTTTTTAAATTATAAATATGTGCCTTAGAACCTTTTTAGTAATCTTTGACTGTCTCTTGAAATGAGAATTTTTTTCATATTCTAAATTTATAAATTGTTTTCTGCATTGGCAATGATTATTCAGTATAATGATGTTATGAACAGGGTTGGTTTATCCAAAGTCTAAAATCAAAATAGTTTTGAGCAAATAATGAAAAATTATGAACTCAAATTTGTAGTGCATCTTGTTTATCAGGCTATTGAGTTTTCATAACTATTAGCAGAAGAACTAGCTTGATGCATACATATACACCAGTTTTAAATAAGCATTTATTTTATATAGCGTATGTAAACAATTGTTACAGTCAAATATCAGCCTTTCACGCTAATTGTGCATACGCTTTGCGAGTGTTAATAATAAATGAATACTTTCTCACCAATACAAGATATAGTATTTATGCACGAATAAAAGGAATCCTCTTATTCCTATGACTCAAATGCTTATATATGAGCAAATCTGAAGTACTGGCAAAGAAAGCATGACGATGGAACAGTCACTTTAAATTACTATATATAATGTCTGAATGAATGACGTCGGTGAAATTATGACGTTTAGTAAATTCTAGATAATTTCACTGACGTCATTCATTCAGACATTATATATAGTAATTTAAAGTGACTGTACCATCATCACACTTTCTTTGCCAGTACTTCAGATTTGCTCATATATAAGCGTTTGAGTCGTAGGAATAAGAGGATTCCTTTTATTCCTGCATAAATACTATATCTTGTATTGGTGAGAAAGTATTCATTTATTATTAACACTCGCAAAGCGTATGCACAATTAGCATGAAAGGCTGATATTTGACTGTAATACACCAGTTTTATAATATACACATATGTATACTATGATTAGTGAAAATTATACATGCTAAAAAAAAATTGGTAAAAAAAAAAAAACTCCAATGTCAAATTAATCCAATGATTTTTTTTAATATTAGAAGACAAAAAGCTATAACAATTATAAAAAATATATTTTAGTGGACAGTTATATTTATTAAAGAATCTTATCTCTATTTTAATTTGTTTAACTTTTTCCCAGCAATCTACAGAAACATATTATAGTTGTTTTAGTAAAATAAAGATATACTAGTGCTACTAATTTATTAATACAATTTAAAAAACTAGCTGATTAAAATATAACATAAAAAAAAGCTATAACTATCTTATCTACTGACAATCTATATCGCACATAATCTACATTGTGTTTATTATGCATTTTTCTATACTAAATTCAAATATATTACTACTATTTCTTTGACATCATAACTTTTAGTGAAAATTAATATTGATTATATTTAATAGAGAGAAAAATCATTATATTATAGAATATATAAAATTATTAAAACTTTTCTTTCTAATATTTTTGCAAAATTTGTTAAATAAATTATTGACTATGCTAGAAATGAAACGAATATATAAAAAAGTACATCTTCAGTTATTATTTTTTCAAAAAATATTTGATTTTCCTTAAATACGTGTTCATATTATTCTATGATGAACTAGAGAAAAAAAAATCCAAGACAAATTTCTAAATTGGAAAAATTAGAAATTTGGAAAGCTTTGGGAATATTTTCTTCAGCCATCAGATATATTTTATTGTTAATTATTTGCCTATTGATTGTAATTTCTAATGAAAAATTTTCAAGATATGATCTATCTCATGATTTTAAATTACTTCACTTTATATCTACGAAAAAAAAAATACATTTAAAATATTTAAACTTGATTTGTTTTTATATAAATTTTTATTGAAATTCACAATATTAAAAATAAAATTTAGTTTTACAACTTTGAAGAAATTTGAAAATACTGTGCTTTATACAAGATTCATACATGAATTCATGAGGCAAAATTCTCCATATAGTAGTAATATCAATGGTTGTAAGCATAAAGAATGGTGATTATATGAATCTCATATTACAGTAACTATTTAGAGCAAGCCAGTTCAGCTATTGTTATGTATACAAATGTTTTTCAATTATCATCTATCATCAGAAATATTAATTGCTTTGTATTATGAATTGTCATTTCAAATGTATAACTATAATTCTATTTTATGCTTTTTTAATTTTGTGTATGTTTTTTTTGTATGGAGTAAAATGTCATGTACATTTTACTTTCTTAATTAATTTGGTTAATGAATTTACTTTTTTTAAATTGTTTATACTATATTGTGTACATTTTCCAATTTTTAAAACAAAGAAAACTTTATTATTTGAAAGAAAAGTTTATATTTAAAAAAAAATGATTATAGTTCAGAAATAAGAGTGAGTCTTAGTAAATAATGTGGAATATCTGTTTCATCTTTAAACACTTCCATGCAATAATAAGTAAACGAAGATGCAGCAGCAAATTGGTATTTATCATGTATGAAGATAAGAAAGTATAGGTCTAGATCACTTAATGATGAATTGGAAAAAAAATTTAAATGGATGAGGTTTATATTGATGCATGGCTTCAAATTCATTGACAAATTCTTTAAATAAATGAACTGACTGCCTTCAACAAAGACAAAGTTTCATTATGAAGCAGTATATTATTGAAAGTAAAAGCACCATACCAGATATTATTCTAGCATGCACCAAAAGACCTCCAAAAGATTTTATATTTTAAAGAAAAAAGCTACTATAAATGCAAAGTGAAGAAAAAAAACCACTATTATACTTTTAAATGCAATAGAAGTAAGGAATTGGAATGGTTGGTTATCAAAAAATTAAAAGATATTTTCCAAAATGCAAAAAATTTTCCAACAAATTATTCATGAATTGATAAAATATGAATAACAACAAAAATTTGGAGGGAATGTCTGAAGCTACCTAGCACTTCTCTGAGGAGTGCCAAAGCATGAAACCATGGTCAGAGATTGGGGGGGGGTCCTGACAGAGATATTTTAAACGCTTTCTCTGGCTAAGCATTTATCACAAAACTTGTTGAGCACTTGGCAATGCTCATTGTTTATATATTATTCTGTTTCTAAATAAATGATCTTCTTATCCTAAAATACAGTTGAGAACCATAGAATTGACCTTTTTTCCTACAAACTGTATAAATTACTTGCACTTTTTAGGTCCTACCATTATCAAATGTTTTTAAGGATCAAAACCTTCAAAGTCCTATTAGCAAGGAAGTTCAAATATGAGATTTTGAAAAAGATTCTCAAAAAATATATGCCATTCAGTATATTAAATGTGGATTGGAATATTTTTTCCAAGCACTATTAAAAACTATTTTAAAAAAGCTAGATATGTTTAAACAATGAAGTATAGAAAATATGGAAAGCACACAATGAAGAATATAATTCCAACAGTTTTACATTTTTCTTGAAAAAATGTAATTAAATATAAAAATACATACAACACATACTATGAAAAGCTATTTTAATACTTTAAAATAAAAATGTTAAATACATCATCATAGTATGTGGTGCATGCTTTCAACTAACTAGTAGTCATACTAGCTATTAATATTTTTATTTTAAAGTATTGAAGCAGTCAATCTTAGCTTAAGATTGAGCTTTGTAGTTCCATTTACTAACCTGTATTCAAACCCTATATCCCATCCCGCTCCTTTTGTCGTGTATATATATTTTATGTATATATTTGAGATGCGCGCCTAAGTTATAAAATTTTAACTTTCAATAACATTTTATTATTATTAATTTTATGATTATTAATTCTTTTTTATTAAAGTATTATAGGTGCGGCTCAAATATATATATATATATAGGAGCAAAAACTTACTAACAATATTGATTTATTTTTTTTGTAAATATTTTATTATACGTCATTTTAAACTTTTTCTTTTTATTTTTAAAGTACTTTTTTTTTCCTATTAAAATGTGTATTTTATAAAATCCAAAATGGAAGATCCAACCGTTAATTGTCAAAAATAATTATAGGGTTGGAAACACTATTGTTTTAATCTGGGGAAGGAATTTTAATTAAAGTTTTTACTTAAAATGGGATTAAGATTAAAGATTTCTTTTATTATAAACATTTTTGTGAAATCTATTTCTAATCTGGAAATAGATTTGAATTTATTTTTGGACATTATCTTATGTTGCATCTTTCAGAAATAATGAACAAAGGAAACTTAATATTTTAGATCAGAGATTAGATTTTAAGCTAAAACTATGTAATTAAAAGCATTCTTCAAATACCTGGGCAGAGTATAAAATGGCCAGTTTTTAAATCACAGATAGATAAGCTACTATTGAGAGAACTGTATCGTTAACATACTACTCATTGTTATGAAACTGAAAATGACATAGTAGTAAGTCCACAACCCTTCTCGGCCCTGTTGGGTCATCATCTTCCGCGTACCATTGTGCTGCCCAAGAGTGAAGTAAAAGCCCGATGTAAGAACTTTAGTATGCTAATAGAAACTTGCTACCACCGAAGAACTTGCATTTCAATTGTCATGTATGTGCTGTACTTTAAATTGGACTCTTAAAATTGCAAGGTAACTTTTCAAGCCATCACCTCAAACTAAATTTAGCCTAACTCATCTATCAAGATTTCTTTTAATGTGTTATTTAACTTTGTTTTTGTTGTAATATGTAATTTGCTCTTAGGTAATTTCTATAAATTTAATTCTCTCTCATATGCTCTTAACTTTCCTTAACTTTGGTGCGGTCATTTATATGTATTTATTCTTTGATTTATATATCTGCTTGTTTATTATTAATATGCCAATTTCCAGAAACCTGGTGAACTTAATTTCTAAAATCCTTTTGTCTTTCAATTAACTCTCCATTAATTAAGGTTTTTAACGTTCCCTCAAAATATATTATATGACGTATGTTAGCCAGTTTTTTTTTTTACAAATCAACATTTTATTCATATCTTAGTATAAAATTATTTGTTCAACTCCGAATAGAATAACCCAGGGTAAATCCACCATTCAAGCTAATTAACGCTTTGAAATCTTTTAAAATGTTTTTTTTTTATTAAATTCTGAAAGAGTGACCATTAATTATTTTCTATAACTGCCAGTCTTCTTTTATTTTTCCATACTCTTAAAATTTCAAATATTGTATTTAAATATTCCAGTTATTATAAAAACCATGAAGGTGGGATTGAATTATTTTAAATATCAGAAAAGGAAAGGGGGTAAATTTTAATATTTTACTATTTTAGTTATTAAGTAAAAGTCTTGTGCCTATATATATTATAACTGCATAATGTATTATTTCTCTAAATTATGGCATTCAAACAAGGGTCAACTATTTTAAAGCAGTAAATTATATTTCATGTCGTTAGTGACATTCATCTGTACTGTGTTACTGACATTCGGCTCATCTTCGTGAATTATATATATATATTATGTGCTTCTAATCTAATCTGGGGGTTGTGACAAGTTCAAACCCATAGATTTATTTCTCAAGCCTTGTTCTGAGGATAGTTGACCTTCCCAAAACCATTTATTTCATATAAAAATGCCTCTGGTGATGACTCCCATAAGTTTGGCACATGCTATGCATATCAACTTTCTTCGTATAAAAGGCCTGCATGTTGGCGATGTCCATGGCATGCCTATCCACTTTCCTCTAAGCACTACCCAAGAAGGGGGTGTTAGATTTTGTCTTTCGTCCAGAAGCACGACTTTTCCTGTTATTTTTAGGCTATTATGTCAACACCGCAAACTTCTTTGTATTATTATTTCTTTTTGCTTCATGACCCAGTTTTAATGCTCTAATATTAAAATTGTGCTCTGCTTAAAAATATATATAGATGCCAAATATTACTAGCTAGATTAATTAATAATATTATTTTAGTTTTATTATACAATCCCATCATCGTAGTTTGTTATTTATCTATTTAAGAGTATATGCCTTGGGGAAAATAAAGCGTTCTTCTTACCAGCGCTAATTAAAGAAATTTTCATTAAGTATTTTGTCATATAATCAAATATGTTTTCAAATGTATTTTATTTATTTTATGACCGTAATGGTGTGAAAATGGTTTGTATTATATCTGTAATGAATCTCAGAACGCTCCCCTAAGTTAAATGTTAGTCACCATGTTTCAGAGCCATAATCCAAAGCATTAATGGCAATATTATGTGATTCTAATATTTGATTGGCATCTTAATATGGGACCCACCAAAGATGTGTGTTTATTTATAATATATTATTTAGCTAATAAAGAGCATATGAGAAATAATAGTGTGAATGACACTATGTAATCATCTACCGCTTGCTCATTCACGCACATACTAATGTATACAATTAAGTCATAATGTATACAAATTTGTCATTATATTAAACTAATTTTTATTATCCAACTTGTCTGAGTAGTTCAAATTCCTCTTTTCTCCACTTCCAAACGTACAGCCATGCTTATATATATTTTAGTTTAGTCATAGTAATAGATGTCTCATTGTCTTCTCCACTTTGCTAGTGGGCTGGATTAACAATTAATTCTCATGTGCCATCATTGTTATGTTATCCATTAGGTGTTTGATCTGGAACTTAGAGTGTGGGTTCGAATTCAGCCTGGCCCCTGACCTAAATCTTGGGTTTGACTGGGTTTGAAGTACATTTTGTGAGTTCCAGCTCATGTTAGATGGATAAACATGTTTTGACCGGTACAGTATTAAACAAGCTTTTTTTAGCATATGCGTTGCATGTATTATTTATATTGAATTACAATAAAGAATAATACTTTTCAAGAGTACTTTAGAATATATAGAGCAGTGATCACTTCAAAGATGTATGATATTGAAATATACAGAGAAAAATAAGGGTGAATAGAAAGAAAACATCACCAGACAAAAAGGAAACAATACCAAGTAGCACAGAAGCCATTTTCCTTTGAAGTATTAAAAAGCATATAACCGGAAGCAGCCTAAAAAGTAAAAATTGGATTATTATTTCTAATACAGAGCTGAAAAATGTTTTGAAAATAACCTGAAAAATATTGAAAGAGCTTTCAAATTAAATTAAGTTATCTAAATGGAGAAATGACAATTCTTAACAATACATTATTATAGAAAATCTATATTTTATTGCATGTATAATTATCTCTTTTGTTCACTAATCTTTATTGATCAACATTATATATATATAACATTGAGTTTAAATTCATTGCTTATACATTTAAAAATAAAGTCAGGATAAATATAAATGCAAAGCTCTTTTCTTTGCAAATTGTGAACATGAGTTAATTAAAATGAACATACTTTCTTAATAAACTATTGCAATATTTATGTAACAGAAAGTTATTTGTATTTTATATAATATAATATTCCTTTTAAATTTGCCCTCATTTCATTTTTTTCTAGGAAAATATAAAATTAGAGATAACAATGTACTCTATAACTGCTCTCCTTAAAAAATCACACTAAAATTGTAGTCAAAATCAGATCAAACATTGTTTATTCTTTTTCTTAAAATAGTTATATACCCTTACCCCCTTGGATAACTCTGTGCAGTTTAGTGAGTGATAGTGAGAAAGACTCAAGAGCTAAAGCCAACTAGACTTGAAGCTTAATTTATTACTTCAGTCCTTAAATGTCATATGACGTCCTGAGTAAAAATCATCAGCTTTTATCTATACGTTCCCACTTTATTTTACTTATCAATCTTGGTCGCTATATTAACCATTCTTTTTTGTTGTTGTTGTTTATATGTTATTAATGACTTATCGCATTTAAATGATTTCATTTTTTAATCCCTTCCAAGATTTCAGATTTCAATAAGAAAGAAATAAATTAAGAATTTTTATGACAAAAAGAGTATTTCAAGATTCAATTATTACTTAACAATAATAATTACACATATATATATATATACTTTTAAGGATATATATATATGTAAACATAGTTTGTGTTTCGATGAAATTCACTATTTTAAAAAAGAATTAAAATTATTTTCTTTTTTGCTGTTGTTGTTGTCTTATTAGATATTAAATGTTTTCGGAATTAGTTCTTGGTTCTAAAACTTTGACAACATTAGCAATGTAATGAAATTACTAAAATTGTAATGGAGTTGTAAGTTATTTTCAGAATAAAAAAACATCTCTGTGGCATCAACAGGAATACCCTATAGATGCCAAGTATGGTAGTAGTTACAACAGCGAATGTGTTCTTGTACTTTTCATATGCTATCTCATGAGATTTTTCATTTTGGCTTCAGAAAAAAAAAGTCTAATTCAAAATGGCAATGCATATTTGAAAAGTTCCAAGTGAACTTCTAGGCAGAAGCCCATTACACTATTAATGTTGGCTAATTTTTTAAAAGTATTTACTTCAATGTATACATAAATTTGTAGAAAACATGTTTCCAGTGACAAAAAGGGGAAAAAAGAAAAGGTAAATAAAATATAAAATTAAGCTTATTTACTGCTATTTAAGCTGACTCCATATAAATTTGAGTATATATAATAACAAACATATATATATATGCTTGTGCAATTTATTTATCTAAAATATAAATATTCTATTTTACCAATGCGTTTTTATGCATGCATATATATATATATATAAAATGACTAATCTGACTAAAGTTTATACATGATGAAAGAAAGCATGAAAAACTTTCAAATGTTCACAACTAAATTGCTATTTTTTCATCAACAAAAAAGGATCCTCTGCAAGCTTTTAGATATTAATATAATAACAAATTCAGATATCAACAATTTATATGACTGAAATTAATTTAGTTGCAAATATGCAAAACTATAATGTAAATATGGCATTATTTTATCTTCACAAGGCAAAACAAAATAGCAATTTGGGCATTGCAAGATTTTTACATACTTTCCAATGTTAGATTCCCATCGTGGGCACAATTTAACTTCTTGCAATTATTTAAATGATATAACTATTAATATGTATCATAGTAGACCAAATGTACCAATAGATAAAAGTGGCTATTGTATGAACTAAATATTTCCTTACCAATTATTATTTAAATCTCCAGGAAAATCTCGTTAATCATTATCAAAGTTAATTATATTGAGATAAAAAATGCAGATCCACATTTCCCATCTATATCTAGGTTCTTAAATAGACTATAAATTATCCCTTGCAAAAACAGAATTAAAGCCAATTAACTTCTAGGCTGACTTGTTATATATGGCCCATTATTTATCACTGCTTAATTTATGGTATATTTAAAAATCTACAAAAAGATGACATGGGAATTTTCATTTTCTATCTTAAAATAATTAGCACTGATAATAATTGCAATAATATTATGTGAGGAGCAATCTAGTTTAATATGAATAAATATAGTATTTCCAATAGCAAACTCTCCATTGATCACTAAAGTTTGCATTGGGTGGCACTGCTATGTGGAAAATTTGATACTGTTAATTAACAGCTTGCGTAAGCATAGGAAATGATGATCATGTGATATATTTTCAAATGCTATGATTGTGAAACAAATATTTCACATTCTGGAACAAACTGATGCCATGATTAATCCATATTTTCAATTGGTATTCCTTCGTAAATGCAAATTGCAACATTATCTTCAGTTGGTTCAATTTATGCTTTTCGCATCCAGTGCCTACTAGCATGTTTTCCTCAAAAGATCATTCATTTTATTGTTATTTATTATTTTGCAAATGTAATCTGTTATCTTTTAATCTGGCATCAGATTCTCTTCTTTTTTATTTATTCTCATATAGATAGATATATGTGATATTATACTTTTAACGCATGAGGTTTTTGCAAACTATTAGAAATAAGATGTAAATAAATACATAATCATTACACAGTTTCAAATCATTTGTATTTTGAATGACTACAATTCTCTTCCTTTTAGCTGTGTTCCATATCTCAAATTTATTTGTCAAAACAAATAAAATGTTAGTATTGAATAAGGAGATTATCATATTGATGCATGATTAGTATATGAAGGTAAAAAAAACAATGCTGCCCTATTCTTCTGATCCGTTTTTTTTTTTAATTAATTGCTCAACATGTGTATTAAGATCTCTGCCAAAATACAGATAAATAATTACATAGTAAGTACTACTCTTGATAATCATCAGTAGTAGTTACCATTGCTTACCACTATCACTATATAATTTATTTTAACATTTAATATTCATAGCTACATTATAAACTTTAATGAGATCTTTACAAAGATAAAGATGCATATAACTGATTTAAAGAAAGAAAAATAATAATTATAAACACTGTTACCTAATCCATTAATTTGATGTTAAGAAAATGAAATAATAATCAAGATAATATCTTTAAAAGATAACATATAAAAATAATTAACTATCCAAACAAATTTTTGCTTATGTTTTTAGAATGAATTCAAACATACAGCTATCATACAAATTATAGTAATATTTTTGAATATTTACTTTTTTTGGCATTCTGTCAGTATGTTTCAAATACGACTAAAGCACTTTATAATATTATAAACATACCATGTTCCACATTCAAGTTGGTATTAAATAGTTGAGCAATTTACTGCTCAAAAATTTATAAAAAGTTCGAGTAGCGAAAGTAATAAAGCTATGTTTCATAGATCTGACTTTCAAGACTTCACCAAAGTGTTAATTCTTCCTAAAATAATTCTGTATGGTGAACTGACATTGAAGTAACAGAAGTAAAATTTTACTGCTGTCATTAACAAATAATAGGCATTTATTCGGTATCAAAATAGGTGACCAATTCAATAGTATCACTATCCCATTTGTTGCAAATGGTTGATTTCCTGCAGAATCGTTAAATAATTTGCACTGAAAGTTTACTGTTCTGATGGCTTGAGAGAAATAATCAAACAACTCTTACATCATTATTTGAATGATCACTTACAAACCAAAACAGATAGCCAAATATTTAGATGCAATATTTATAATAAAGCTTATATCAAACAGTACAAAATTGCTTATATCAAAGCTTTAAAAATATGATATTTATGATAACAATTTTGGATGTTGAAAAATGTGAATAATGAACAGAACACAGCAATGACTGTAATAAGAAAGATGGAAACACTTCATATGTATCGAGTTTATTAACACAAAGAGATTGTATTATAATTCTGATACCAATCTTTTTGCTTTGTTTTTTCTTCCTAAATTTTTGTTTTTTTTAATTAGAATGACAATATATCATTTATGAATGGCTTTTAATAACTATGATAATGAAAATGAGAACTAATAACATAATATATGCATGCATACACACCCACATATATGTGCGTATGCATAGTAATTATTATTAAGGTATTGCAGGCATAAACATCCACACATATAAGTGAATGTATATGTGTAGTAGTCATTATTAAGGAACTTCCTTACCCAAACTGGTATTAAAGATAATTTTGCTATTTTTTCAGCAAGTATCTGCTGGAAAAGTATAAATTAAATAACTTTGTTTCCTTTTTAAATGCTTTTATATTAACTTCTCCTGTCTGTGTTTCTTTCAATATGCCCATCTTTTTGAATTAACAATGGAAAAAAAATCCGTTCCCATATAGAACGTGTCTCATATCCATAAGCTTCCCAAGAAAACTTCTTAGTAACTAATCCAAAGGAAATATTACATTTGTAGAATAAAATTTTGTTAATATAATAATGATTTAATTCATACTTAATTAATTAAATTAATTAAAATATAAAACATATATATCTAACAGAAACATTACATTTGTTAATATTGATTTACTTACTTAATTAAATTAATTAAAAATTCAATACATATAGTAGACAATCATTTCCATGTCTTATTATTAAATTATATTTTTTGTCAGATTTTTTTTATAGTTTTAATCATTTTTTAAAAATAATGGTTTTATGTAAATAACTGATTAAAAAGTGCAAAATAAAGTAATCTCCTAGATTAATTTGCCATTCTTGGAAAATATCAAAAGATCTTAAGAATCTAGACTTGTTATAAAACAATTAAAAATTGCAGGAATACAGTCATTTCACAAAAGCATCTGAGGCTCAAATAAATCATAAAAATGAAAAAGGCCTCAAATGTTTTTATGAAATGAAAATATTCCTGCAATTTCCAAGTGTTTTATAACAAGTCTATATTCTTAAGATCTGTTATTTTCCAAGAATGACAAATTAATTGAGAGGGGATTACTTTATTATTTTGCATTATTTTAAAAAAAAAATATTTTTTTAAAATTTTATTTCTTTAAATACCAAAAAGTCATTAAGTGAAATTTAACAAAATCAGTCATTAATGGGGTTCCTTAAATTGAGATCTCAGAATCAGAATCAACTATGTTAAAAGAATGGCAAGAAATGAAAACTACCAATGACGATGATCAAATGTTATTGCTACAGTCCGATTTTGGACAGAGAACTAAACACACATAATACAAAAAATATATCAAAGGCCCTGAATTTTGTTATATAAAAAAAGGTTAAATAAAATAAGTTTATTTACAATTAAAATCTGCATTCATTTTGCACTGCATAAAATAGTGTAAATCCAGATCTTTAATTTTTATATATAAATTAAGCTTAATTTTTATATATAAATTAAGCTTACACTCTTACTATTGCTGCTACAAACCAACTAGAATTTTATAGTACGAATATATATTGAAGTGATATTTATATATGATTCATGGATAAGTTGAAAAATTCAAAGAAGATTTTTAAATTAAAAGTTTTTAACAATTTTAATAAGTAGAAACTATATATACATGCACAAATAAATGTAAACAGTATTATTAATTCTAAGTTTATTTTACAAGTAATTTAAAATAAAATATTTCTTTTATTAACATTAGTAAAGGTATTTATAATATGAAGGAGGGTGGTGGAAATATTGTATAAAATGTAGATTGGCTAATTAAAAACATAAGTATCTGCTGTAATTGTCATTTTGATAATCCTTTTCAAAACTAAATTTTTATAAATGCTGTTACTAAACAAATAAACTGCATATCATAATCAACTTAAAGTTATCTTACCACCAAAAGACAAATAGATTGAAATGACTGATAATAGAAAATGATTTTGCTGATAAGACATCTCAGTGAACTATAAATGGAGGTTATAATAAAGTGTTTACTATGCTTTGATCTTTCTTTGACTGGACATTCATTATAGTTATTGTGCTTTGTTTTAAAATATGGAAGAGTAGAGAAGCCATCATCTGCTCCATTCTTAACCATGCCGGCAAAGAGTCTGAAGAAGATCCCATCAAATAATGTAAAACCATCTAAAAAGTGTTGTGTCCAATTTATAAGCAAACTATATGCCATCTAAACTTGCTTTGGGGAGAAACCAGCCATCAATTGACAAATAAAACATCATCTGATGCTGCCATTAAATAAGAAGCCACAAAAGACTGCCAATCATAGCTATCTTTGTACAGACAGTCTGCTAAAAGTCTAATACCTTAATTTAGAACTTGAACTCATAGTGATGAAAGGGCAACATCCATGAATTTTCAATATATTATTATTACTGTTTATTACTGAAATTAGGTATTTTATCTTCTACATTCAATTTATACTGAAATTATTTTCTAAATTATTATGATAAATTTTATGTAGAATTAGATCTGTTTATAAATAGGTATGGCAAGGGATTGATATTGTTTATTAGTCATGCCACATTTCAGTTAGTGTAAATCTAAAAAGAAAAATATTTTTTTATAAAGTAATTAGCATATTATTGCAAACTCTCACTATGCTCTTAAAAATCTAGTCAGTATTCTAAAACCAGATTTAATAATGATTGCCATTTCCACTGCCTTTAATTATAGAAATTATAAAAATAGTAATTTAAACATTAACATGAATAATGCGCATTAATGACCTCTGGATAGTATAAAATAGGTTCCATAGACTGATTTAAGTTTGTCTGTTTAGGTCTTTTTAATAGTTCTACAAGTTTACAGTTTTGAGTTAAATATTCTCCAGGTTTGAAAATAAACAAGCATGGGAAAATATAATTATCTTATTAAAGTTACTTGAGCTAATAATATATTTTTATTTCCGGCTGTTTGATCCACATACAATGTTTGTTTATAGATATAGTTTTGTTTATTCATAAATGAGTATGATACTATTGAGTCTGCTGGTCATTTCACTTAGCACCCTTACTTTGAGCAGTAGTCTGAAGTAAATGTACATTCCTACCATATATCATATGCTTTGGGTAATATATTCTTGATTCATAAATGAGTATGATATCGTTTGTGTTGCCGGGTCATTTGCACTGATTAACTTACTCTGAGCAATGTTATGCAGAAGATGCATATTCCTACAGTCTATCAGTTGCTCATTTTTTATATAAATTTGTTCATAAATAGTGTAATGCAAATGGTGACTTCTGCCTCTTACATTTATGTAGTTATTGTTTAGTTATTTACCGCCATTGCAGCCTGAAATGATTGCTCAGTAGTTTATAATTTTAGCATATCCTTAATCTGAAAGCTTATTAAGTCTTGAAACTGTATGATAACCAATTGTATTATAATTAATAATGATAATTAGTCTTTGCAGAGAATTTATATCTGTCCAGAGATAATTAAAATGTATTGTATCATTTATTATCTGTGCATAGTAATACTAATAAAACCAATAAATCCTTAACTATATACATTTATCTTCAAAATTGATAGGGCAGATCAATAAAATAATGTTATTATTCTAAATTTAATCTTGGGTAAAAGAACTACTAGACCGATGTTGCCTGTGGATTGGGTCAATTATGTTATCAATAATGTTATAATAATGTATATAAGTAAATAAATTGCAATGTCCTATTATTTTTAGCATTTGTCATTATTTGCAATCAATAAGGTAAATTGAAGTGTGATGGAGTCTCTTGCATCTAATTGATTTTACCAGGCTATAAAAAGTTTTGATTATATGATGGGAATGTGGAGCTCCCATGCAAATTTCCCTTGGGTGATTTTTGGGTGAGCTGTACATTTTAGACTGTTACAATATATATATATATGATAAACAAAACAAATTATAAATTTCGTAACTTGCTATTAGCTTTCATTTTATGATCACTATATAGAGCTTTACCAATAGCTCCTAACAAGCTTTTGTTTACATAAACGCTGAGAGTGATAGAATTCAATATCTCTTTTGTTGTCTCCATCTTCAGACCCTACCCTTCACTGACGTGACCAACTAGCTTGAAAGAGATATTGAATTCTATCTCTCTCAGCATTTATGTAAACAAAAGCTTGTTAGGAGCTATTGGTAAAGCTCCATCTAGTGATCATATATATATATATATATATATATATATATATATATATATATATATATATATATATATATATATATATATAAAGAACAAAAGAAAAAAACAACTGTTAATTGTTGAATTTATTAACTGTTGAAAATGATTAATATTCACCTGGAACAATAAATGTATAAATAAAAAATTAAGAAAATGTGTTCACTATCTATCTATCTATCTATCTATCTATCTATCTATCTATCTATATATATATATATATATATATATATATATATATATATATATATATATATATATATATATAAAGCAAGTCATATGGAGTGTGACATTGCTTTTATAAGCTTGTATTTACAAATATGTAATATAGAGAGCATACCAATAGCTCAAACAAGCTCTTAATTGATAAGTGTGGTAAGAGGAAAAAATATTTAAAATCTCTATCTGAAATGTTCCTATCCCCAGACAAATTGGTTTTGAGCTTATGGCTCACCTCAGTAAGGTGCTAGAACCAGTACTTAAAATCTCTATCTGAAATGTTCCTATCCCCAGACCAATTGGTTTTGAGCTTGTGGCTCACCTCAGTAAGGAACTAGAACCAGTACTTATTTAAAACATAATATTTAAGTAAAAACTCTGGAATTTTTGAACATGAGAATGTTTTTAACTCCAGCTATCTAACTTAAATAGTTATATGAGAATAAACTAAATTCAGATATACCATATATTAATACCCTTATCATTGCCAAGGCCTTAAAGGTAAAATTATAGCAATGTCATACTATATATGATTTGTTTTATTAATTACTATAATTTTACCTTTAAGGCCTTGGCAATGATAAGGGTATTAATATATGGTAGATCTGAATTTAGTTCAGTCCCATATAGCTATTTAAGTTAGATAGCTGGAGTTAAAGACTTTTTCATGTCGAAAATTTCAGAGTTCCTACTTAAATATTACATTTTAAATAAGTGCTTTTTTTGAGTTGATATTTTAGATCTAGTGTCTGAATATTCTAGTTTGATACACACTTTTATGCCTACAAAATAATAACAAGATGAACAATGATAATGATTAGAACATACAGAGTTGGACAACTCTAGAAATGTTCATAAGAAGAGCAAACTAAAAGACGCAGCTTTAAAATAACACTTTTTTGTAATAATTATTAATATAGGTTATTCAAACATCTTTTTATTTTATTTTATTCACTTTTATTACAGGATCCTCTTTAAACCATTACATTTCATATTTATATAATTTTTAACATTCATTCATATATCAACATTATCATGGAAGATCTCTAAATTTATTTTGATTTATGCTTTATCTCTCATAGTAATATCACTTTTCTTTTACAAAAAAAAACAAACAAACAAAAAATAAAGAAAAAAATTCACAAATTAATAACAAGTGGAATTTGTATTTACTATTATTATTATTAGTATATAATCAATTTGAAATGTAAAATTTTTAGGGTTTTGGAAATATATTTATTTTATTTAACAAAATAAATTAATTTTATCTACTAATATAATTAATGTTCATATATAAAAAGTATGGAAAAACTTGTGACGTACTAGTTGGTGCATTCCTCTGCCATCAAGATTCAAATCAAAGTCAAGAAAAATGTGGATTCTGAATAAGTTTATGATTTTTAGTTTAGGCAGCTGGCATAGTGATTCAACTAGTTATCCAATTATTGGTCAGTAAATAGGTATTTGGCTATTATTAACTAAAGACTAAGTAAAACAGAAAACTGTTAAAAAATCTTATCATCTAAAATTTGGAAAACTAAAGATTTAAACATCTGGAATGAGATCTAATAGAGAAATCATGGTTCTGCAGTGAATTATACAAAGGCCATTTTATATAATGTATGCAAAAAAAATCATCTTTGTAATTAAATAATATCATGTTTACAAAAGAATTACAGGCTAATATTCTTGGAAGTAATAAAATTAGTTTGGGGATGGTTTTAAAAATGATATAATAAACACAATGCTGCATCTCTTCCTACTTAACAGTTTAACTGTACATATATATATATATTGTAACCTTTTGATTGGTTATCTATAATAAAAATAGAATATAAAATGTATATTATAGCTCCAAAATTTTAAATTTTAAATTTAGATAATAGTAATGCTATAAATTTTGTTATAACATGAATAAATAATTTAATACATAAAGATTAAAGATGGAGTTCTATAGAGATATTTAATCACCATCTGTTATTTATAATTATTTATATTATAACCCACTAGGTAATTTCAATACAATAGTTTTCAATCCAAACAAACATCGTTACTTATATGGATTTATTAGATTTGGTGAAAGTTGCAGTGGTGATAAATTTGACCTGATTTATTTTCATTACAATGCTCCTTTAAAAGCTAAATATATAGAATTGTAGTAAATAAAAGAAGGAACAATTATTGATTACAAGATAATACATTTATGTTAAAATTATTGTAATAATAATATTCTTTAAGTATAAATATTTATTATTAAACTGTATATTTAAATTCAATTAATAATATCAGATATTAAAAATATAATTATATTTAATATTTTAGTTTTAAAGAAATGATTTAAATTAATTTTGTTTGTAAAATATTTATTGATTTTAATTAATTTAAATATAGTCAGAAAAATATTTATTTAAAAGTACTAATAGTTGATTTGGGATATTGACCAATGAAATTTAATTAAGTAGTTTTCTGGTGTCACTTTGTTCAGACGTTTTTAAAAGAAAAAAAGTATGGAATTTAAAAAAATAAAAGGGAGTTGTTTCAAATTTTTTTTCTGGGTAAAAAAAAAAGTATAAAAATTTTTAAAATATTTTAAGTTTTAAATAGTAAAAGTAATTAATATTTAGAAGCTGTCTAAGAATATATTTTATAGCAATCACTAATGTCATGGTGTGGGTTTAAATTCAGTTTCTTTATTATGACCTAATTGCAATCCTGAAAGTCAATTCATAACTAAAATGATCTCTAAAGGAATTCTAAAAGAAAAGCTAATGTTATTATTCTTGTTTGGAATAACCATGAAAAAGAAAAGACAACTAGTTTACTTAAAGGGAAATATATCTGCTATAGCTTAAGAAAACATTTGTTTATGTATGCCAGCATAAATAATTTTATTAATTATGTGTTAAAATCGAGGAACAAAGATAAAATACTGAGATATAAATTTTCAAAAGACATAAAATGGGTTTATCAAATTTTAAAGTTAATGACTTTGAATAGTGATAAATTTAGTTGAAACTCGTCAAGCATTGGTGGTCTGGTGGTTGATATGGTTACCTTCCAGACGACTGACCCGGGTTCGCTTCCCAGGCAACGCATTTGACATATAAAAAAATTTAATTGAAACTAATTTTCTTCTCCAATTTAATAATTGATATGTATAATATGAATAACTTGGAAAAATGAAAATAAGAAAATATTTAGCATATACTTAATGATGAATAAATGATAGAACAATTAAAAAGAATTAATATTTATGTTTTAATATAAGATAAAATCTAATCTAAATGGAGATTGCTTTTATATTAGCCAATAGAGTTAGATTAACTTAAGAAATGAATATTAAAAAAAATGAAGGATTATATGAAAGTCTGTTGAACTTTTAACAGTGAAAACCAATAGCAGAGATGATATATTACAATGTTATAAAGTTATTAATGTGTATTTAAACAGGTATGAAACTATTAAATAAAAAGAAATGAAGAAAGAATTTGAAGGGAAACTTATTGATGAATTAACCAATCTTAAAGTTTTTAACATGAGAAAATTAATGTAAAATTTATTGTGAATATTGGTTAAACTATTTCATAAATATATGGTTGTAGGGGGTATTTATGCACAACTTTAAATCCATCATGATTAGAAAAGTCATTAAGGATGCATCGAATTTAGAAACTTTCATCAAGTTATTGTTAGGATTATTTTTTTAAATGTTTTACTTAAATGTAAATGTGTTTAACAAAAAGAGGAGATGAGAAGTACAAAGCTCCCTAGGAATTGTGAACTTCGATTTGGTTAACATGGGATATTAAACTAGGAGGTGAAAGGGTTCTTTTTTTTTTTTTTTGGTTTTTATTTTAAAAAAGAAAATGAGTATGCTTAGAGAATGAAGAGAACATATGTGAGTTATAGAATAAGAATGTGTGTGGATACTATAATACTTTAACTTTAAGTTTTAATAAGTATAAAGTTTTATAAGTTGATTGTGGTAAAATATATTTTAAATGAGTTTAAAATATATTAGAATAAATTATGTATGATTAGTGGACTGAAATTCTTATGGTGAATAAAAAATTACAGGATTCTATGAAAATAATAATAAATATACTATAAAGAATAATGTTATCTATAATAGTATGAAACAGAGTGAATGTTAATATGGACAAATAATTATGATCTCATTTGTTATATTAGAAAAAGTATCATATTGATAATGGTAAAGGTAAAATATTTGTTTTGTCACATGATCTCTAATGTAAGAAATGTATGAAGATTATATTATATTCTTGATCTAGAGGTTGTTTACAATAGTAATGCTAAGATATAACAGAGAAAGATAAGTAGAAGTTTCAGGAGAGGGTATAAAATACCATCCTGAAGAACTGAGAAGATAGTTTAAAGGGATTAATCCAGGGGTCCTCAACCTTTTTGCACTTAAGAGCACATTCTATAATACCAGCTAGGTGGCGGGCATCATTTATTTTTTCAACCAAGTGGTCGGCACCATTTATTTTTTCAATGTAAATTTATAGTTGTATAATTTAATAATACACATAATGTACAAAAAAATATTTATTTCAAAAATAACTGTTAATAATACACATAATGTACAAAAAAATATTTATTTCAAAAATAAAATTTTAACATATAATTAACGTTTATATTTTTACGCTGTAAAAGTATAGTATGCCCTACAATTTGATTACAATATAATACAATAATATATAAGAAATTTTAAAAATTAAATTTATTTGTAGCAGATAAATAATTTTTTATCGTGTTCAGATAGTGGCGGGCACACGTAAAATGGTCTGCGGGCACCATGGTGCCCGCGGGCATAGGGTTGGGGATCCCTGGATTAATCTGTGTAATACCCCAATGTTTTATTAGAAAGAGATTAGAAGATGTTTCACAGAAACATGAGTGTTGTATATATTGTAAGAGCTTGATGTATAAGCCAAGAGAAATTGGGGTAAGATCATTAGAAAAAATGACTAACTGCCAAAATATGACACCTTAATAATTAACGGAGACCTCCATCCATATATTCTGATATATTTTAAAATAGAATCAGTTTCTTATCTTTGAAGTTGTCTATGATATAAGAATGTGATAAGCATAGAAAGTTGACTAGATATTTGAAGAATTTTATAGTTTTTTTTCTTCCTAAGTTTTGTCAGATTAGCATCAAAATTGTAAGACCATACACAAAACAAATACTTTGGGTTCAATTAAAATCTGAATAAATTGTTATATAAATAATGATTCCTGATATCAAAATAAACCAGAAAAGGTAAACGAGAAAGAAAAAGAATACATAATAAGAAATGATAGTGTATGAAAAACAATCATTGATTTCATTATCCAGTTAAAAAAAAAGGAAAACAATATTTACATTGTTTTTTTTATAGTTTGTTTTAATATTACCACAACAACATTAATCTTGTCAATAAAATGGTAGTGCCATATTTTCATGCAGATTTTGAGTATGAATTCTAATTAAAATATTATAACTTTCGTGAAATATTTTGAAATTATAAAATAAGAAGTAACTATGGAAAAATGATTAAGAAGACAACCACAAGATAACTCGTGGATGATAAAACTGTTTAATAATGTTAAAAAGAAAAATATACATGATGGTAATAATGATGAGTTTATTATTTGTATGAACCAAATATTAAATATAAGGTAAAAGATAGAATATATAGTGAATCAGGTCAGAGAAAATTGTTCTGATCACTTTTTTAGATCTCAATTTTAAACTCAGGCTGCATTTCACTGCAGCAGCAGACTGGCCCTTCTAGCAGAGAAGTATAATACCACAGATAGAAGAAACATCCATGGTACCTATAACCAGACCAAGGCTGTGCAAAGTATAAATCTACAATCACATTTCCAGGCTATAGCACTTCTCGACTGCTAGATTCAAACCCCTGCAATCTGAGCACTGTTTTGAGGGTTAATCTCAGGTGCCAGCTAACAACAGATATAGCAGCATGCCCAGACTACAGATACACAACCCAACATTTGATATATCCCAAGCTAGCTCCTTTTCTCAAATGGGATGGGAAATATCTGATACATTTTCCAACACTTATAGTTAATTATAACTTAACCTATTAATGACACAGTTATAAGAGAGAGAATCGATTGGACAATAATTAAACAAAGAAATATTTTATTTTACACACATGCATAATTATAACATGATATAATAAAAAAATAACAAATACACACACACCTATGTATAACAATATTGTTGGCTGTAACAATTAAAGTTTTTTTACTCACATATATCTGCAAATCTTACCTAGGATTTTAGATAGCACATCGCACTTTCAAGGATACAGTTCCTTGTTGTCAGTTACCAACCGGTTGGTCTTTTCTTTCAATCGATGGTTTTGGCTTATTGATTTTCCAGTTTGCAATGAGGGAGAGAGAGATATTATTGGTAATTCATAGATTACAAGGTGGGCATGAGTTCCAGGTGGAGAACAACTGATGGTACTGAGGAGTGGGATTGAAGGCTAGCTGCACACCGGTTGTTTAATCCTGCATGCTGCTAGGTCAGCCTTCAGTGAAGATAGGTGATGTATCCTCATGCTGGAAATGTGGATGTTTTTTTGCTGTCTTCTCTTCTTTAAAATTTTTTTTTATAAAACAGCAGTGTTGAATGATAATTTTGCTACTTCTGAAACAATCTCACTAGCAATAATAACGATAATGCTAATGAATTTTCTCATCTCTTGATCCTTTTATATGTTTCTTTCTCATTGTTTCTCTTTATCATCCTTCGATCTAGTTTAATTAGTTTTATATTTTCCTTAATTAACTTCTGCATTCCGTTTTAATTTAATTTCTTGCTTAGATTAATCTAATACTTCGATAAGATAATGTCTGTAGTCTTTTCCTTTGTTTCTTTAATTAGTTCAAATGGAAGTTTTCTTTCTTTCTTATCAGCCAAGTAATCTTTAATGAATTGCAAATTTGAAGTTTTCTTTTTTTTTTTTTTTTTACAAATTATATTTTTAGTTTAATTTCATTTTCACATTCATTCAATTATTATTTTCTTTTTTAAATTTATAAAAAGGGAGAACTAGTTTCAACTTTTTACTTAGAATTACCCCCCCCTCACTCTTTAATACTAAAACCTTTTATTTTTCAATGAAAAGGTGACACATTACTTTATTTTTGCAAGTTTGTATTTAAAAAAAAAAAAAACTCTTTAAAAACATTATAATTTATATTTTATTATTCTCATTTTTATTTTCCTTTTAAAATCAACTTGATCATTTATTATTAAATGATTACATATGTAATGAAGAAATTTTTTTTTTTTAACATAGGCATATATTCATTGGCGGTACAATAGAATGATTATTATTTTATCTGTTATTAATGTAAATAAGTTAATTGTAAATTTATGAATATTTAAATAATTATTTTATTAATTAATTAAGTAGTATAGAGTTTACAGCTGTTTGTTATTATAATTATTGTAAAATAAATGAGTATTTTAATTTAGTAATTTATTGCAATTGAGAATCATTTCCATCACAAGGTCATATTTATAAAGCACGTAATCCATATAGCATTATATAAAGCATATATTTATTACATGCTTTATCTGAAGAGTTATATTCAAGAATTTATAATGGATGCATTAATTACTTTAAAATTATAATTATATTAAAGGGAATTTGTAGTACTATTAAGTATTACAAAACGAAGAGCATATAATAGAAATTAATAGTATGTTTTAAGAGTCACATTCTGATTTTGTAATCCAGTTTTGAAATTTATTTTATATAATAAATTTAGAAGTATCATATTATTTCAAAGTACATGTTCCTGATAAAATATATTATAATGTTTGTAATTCTGAAGGATCTAATTACAATGGGTGAATGCTAAGTAACTAAGAAATGTAGTTAATTGAGGTAGATTTAGTAGATAATAATTGGATAACAAAGATTTTAATTATAATAAAATGAGTATTCTATGGTGATTGCTATTAATATAAGTATAAGAATAAACCTTAGAAAACTAAATTATTTAAGTGAAGGTAATGGGCCGATAGTGATGTTAATTTTCATGTCTTATTATTAGTTAGATAAATTTTCAAATAAGAGGTTAATCAATGTTTGTAATAGTGTGATTTTATTTAAATGGTTGGATTCCAATAAAATCCCTCTTGCGATTCGATTATTTAATTATCAATATAATTGTTATATTACCTTTTAGAACAGAATAATTATGATTCCCGAGATATCCATAGGATAGCATTAATTCTTTTAATTTAATGTAGTTTTCGTTTTAATATTATTACTTTGAGCTTCTTAAATTATAGAAGAGTAGTAGTTAAGGCATTATTATTTAAATGAAATATTATGTTAGTCATTGTTTGTTGTGGGGATTTTTCTAATGATTTTAATAGGATAGTAGCAGGAAAATGTTTACAATAGCAATGCCATTGTGGAGTGTATTTTATATACTTCTCAATGCTAAAACCTCTATGTTATAATCGTCTCTAAAATCTATCTTATGTTTTGATGTATTGTAATAACTTTATTGTTGTTATACTTGATTGTTTATTATTAAGCTAGTATTGTAGATAGTAAAGAAGATATCGTATATGTTGAACAACCGAATCGGAAGGTTGCAATATATATATAGTGCAACATACTCTATTTTCAATACAATTCCCCTTGTACATAAAAAATGAATCTAATTTTGCCTAGATCCAAAATTTTATAAGGTTAATAGATTATTTAATGATATCTATTAGGAAAAAGTCAAATCCAGTAGCATATATTATCACTCTGTCATTTAAATCAGTTTAAAATTGTATTTACAAGCAAAAATAATTTCTTCTTATTTTAATAATTTTATATGAAATAACCAATATGAAAATAATACAAGATTAAATAATATATAATAAATTGAAGCAATAAACTTTTTTTAAACTAATGTGATATCTTCGATTTAACAAAATAATCTACTTTTTTGTCTACAAGGTGGATTAATTTGATATTAGATATTTGAAATACAGGCATTCTTCATATATCTGGAGCCCATCTCTCTTCTATGTATTAAATGGATAACGTTCTATACATGAGGGGTCAGAGTGACTTGACATCAACATGGGCATAACAATGATATTGGTATTAGCGTGGGATTTGGAAATTCCATCATCAGATTTTCAATGGTATAGATGGCTGAAGAGTTGGAGTAGATTGAAGCCTGTCCATTAAAGTATGAAGATTTGCTATCTTAATATAAACTGAGCACTGATTATATATATATATGGGGGGGAGATGATCTGGATCAACTAATGAGTGCTGGTTTGGTGATTATTTATCTTTTCTATATGTGTGTGGTCATGTGTATCAGTGGTTTGAGATAGTGTGGATAGTTGAAGGGTGCTTGAATTCAAATCCCCTGTATTTATATTACATAATGATATATTAATATAAAACTGGTTATTTAAGATGAAGGTTATCTCTGATATGATTGTTATTGTGACTATCTAAGTGTTGACCGATTTCTATGAATATATATACAGATAATTAATGGGACAATTAATTTAATTCATTAATGCATAAACTTCCTCTAAGTATGTGTTTATACATATGCCTGAGTGTGCATGTAGATAAATAAATTTAAACCAACACATTTATTACTTCTAAGTTTCTTTATTACAATTACTCCTCTTTTTTGTTTCATCCATCTCAGTCTTCCATTTTTTAATTTAAAAAAAAATCATTTCTGATTCTTTCTTCTTTCTGTAATATTTCTAAATCCAAAATTCAAGAACTCATCCCTCATTAAGAGTCTGGCTACCTAATACCAAAACCATTCTTCTTTTTCTTATTACAATCTTCAAAACAGTTTTTTTTTAATATATAAAAATGCAAAACAACAGTATTACAATTTTACTTTTAGTTGCAATAACTTTCAATCAAAATTTATACATGTACTAATTTCTTCCAAGCACTCTCAAATCAATAATTAATACTTGTAAGAATTATAATTAAAACTACTTTTTAGTAACCCCGTGGAAACTACTACTTTTAAAACATTGAAAAAACCACAACATCCAACTTTTTGCTACTATTATTTAAAAATTACAATTAGATTTTATTTAATAATCAAAAGAAAATTTTTTTTTTTAAAAAAAAATCACCTTTTTCCACGCTCAAACGTTCCAGAAAAACTTAACTATTATAATAAATTAATTGAATAATTGGAAATGTAAAATTTAATAAATTAATAATTACAAAATAAGCTACTAACCTCAACATCTAGTTTTTCAACTATATGTGTAATATCAGTTGAGCTACCTGCTGCATTTCTGCGAATCTTTCCTAAACAAGAAAACAAAATAAAATATTAAGACATAATAAAATACTTGATTTACTAAATAAAAAAAATATATAAGAATAAAAAATAATAATAATAATAACTATAAATATAGATTATAATAATTCATTGGTTGATTGTATTCTCAGACTTAATGGCGATTATAAAATAATCAAAAGTCATAGTCTAAACTTGCTATCGAGGCTGAGCAAAATTAATTAATGTCTGTTGTTTATCAATCCTAAATTGCCATGCTGATGTTTTAATTGTTGAAACTCTTCGTGCTGAATTTTCCCACTGTATCTCTTTGTTAATATAGAAAGACATACTATTACTATTAATTTTAAGTTAGTTTGTTCAATATTAATGTCCAATTGATTAAATTCTATAATTGTTTCATTATTACTTTACTACATTCATCATCATCATTATTATTATTATTATTATTAAATGTAATTTTATACATAAGTATATTCCTATTTCATCATCATCTTGTGAAGCTACTTGGTGTGAAATATGTTTGGAAAATAGTATCAAATTTCTTTTGGGTACTATTTACATAAAACCAACATTATCCTTTTTAGACTTTAATGAATTTTTTTGTATTCTTGAAGACTTTTTAATCAAATCCAAATCATATATAATTATTAGTGGTGATTTAAATATTCCTAATTTATATTTTGGTAATACTATCATAGATTCAGTCTCACTTTCACCTAAAGCATTGAGAATGATTCAGTTTTGTAATTTCTTAAATCTAAAAAATTTAATCCATACACTAATTTCAATAATCACACATTAGATTATATTCTTAGTAATTTTCCTACAATTGGATGTTTAACTACTTCTTTTTTTCTCTTTCTCCATTGATTTACATCATCCTCCCTTAGAATTTTATATTAATATTAAATTTAATAGACTGTCCTTTTAAAACTATGAAAAGAAACTATAAAAAGTAAAATTGTTTGGGTATCTGTTTACAATTATCTAACTTTAACTGGAAAAATTTGTATTATTCATCAGATGTAGATTTCTGTATGAAATTTTTTTAAGAATCATTTAGCGAACTAATTGAAAAATATATTCCTAAGAAAATGTTTTAACTAACCATTTTCCTGTCTGGTTTTCAGTCTCTCTTAACAAAATTATTAAAATGAAATCATTTCATCATTGAAAATATCAGAGAACTAAGAACTTAAATTATTACACCTGGGTCTCGTTTTATGCGGATTATTTTAATGCGATTTTTAAGTTATGTGATTCATGTTTCTTCTTAATATCTTTCATATTTTTCTATATTTATTAGATATCAAGAAATTTAAATGATTAATAACTTATTTTGACTTGAAATACTTTTTTTTTCCCAAAAATATAATGTTATATTAGCAGCTAATGTGAATATGGCCTGAAGCTGATTTAGAATCTTAGCTTCTATGTAAATAACCTACTTATACTAATGAGTAAATAATAATAATAGATTTATACGTAATGAGTAAATAATAATAATAATAATAGATTTAGACCTACGTATAAAAATATCACAATAAATATTCAAAAATTTTAAACTTTTAAAATATATTTTGTTAGCTATAACAGAAATAAATATTTTTTTAGATTTTTAAAATAAATAATAATGAAGATTTTATTGATTTTATAAACTGAAAATAATCTTTCTAATGATTATGTATAATCTTTTTGTTTTGATTGCGATCTCATTTTTTTTAATATAGAAACAGAAAACCAATAACACAGCACAAGACTGAAAGTGGCGCTAGTTGTACATCACATCAGGAATCTGATTTCTTACCAGTTCACAAACAAACACATATTGTCAAATAGCGGTAATGATTAAAATATGTATGAAAAAATGTAAAATTAAATACTGTAATTAATAAAAAAAGTTTGTCTTGTATTAATTTTTTTCAAATATTTGAAATCTTTTATTAGTCATACTTTATTTCCTTATTTTTTTAATGCGAATTTTAAAGTAATTCTTTCTTGTTGCTTTGCTTTTATGCCGATTTCTGAAAATTACAGAACCTATCCCCCATTTTTCAAGGTAAGTTAAGTTTATTTTTGTGTGATTTCTTTTGTGCACATTTTCTGAGGAACCTATCTATTGCATAAAATGAGACCCAGGTGTATAACAATTTAGTTAATTATAGAATGATTATCAAAGGCTATATATCATAGAGATTTTCAAAAATTCATACAAAATACTGAAAGTCATATTTCTGATAATCCTTTGCAATTGTGGTCTCTAGTCAAAGATTTAGGGATTATAGAAAAAATTATAAAGTAATAATTCAAATCTAGTTGCAGATGGTTTTTCTCATTATTTCTCAGAATTTTTAAAACAATCAAAAGCTTTTACTAACTTGGCTGAAAATAATGATCTAATTAAAGAAAAATAGCATTTAATTCATTTATTGAATCTGATATTACTTCTATTATTAAGCAGCTTAAATTAAATGTTAGTGTGGGCCTTGACAATATTCCAGCTTTCATTTATAAAGTATGTGCTGAATATATTCCTTTTCCACTTTTTCACATTTTAAATTGCTCTTTAGCAAATGGTATTATTCCTACATCCCTTAATATTGCTAAAGTTGTAACTATTTTTAAGAAAGGATTTAGAAATTTGGTAAGTGACTATATATAGGCCTATTTCAATTCTACACACTGTTGCTCGAATATTTGAAAGATGCTTATATATTAAGATTATCTTTGATGTCAATAAGGTTTTGGCACCAGAGCAACATGGCTTTTTACCTAATAGGTCCATTGAAATAAACTTTCTAACTATTTTTGATCACATTTCCAATTCAATTGAGAATCAATCTAGATTGGATAATTATTTATTTTGATATCTCCAAGGCTTTTGATAGAGTTAATCATAAAATTCTTCTCTAAATGCTTTGTAGATTAGGTTTTTCCAAATTATTAATTGGTTTGATTCTTTTCTTAAAAATAGGATTTCTTGTGTGAAGTTTAACAATAAATTGTCATTATCATATTATTGCTTCACTGGGGTGCCTCAAGGCAATGTTCTTGCACAATTATTATTTAATGTATACATTGATGAATTAAAAATTTACACTAAATTTTCTCATTTTCTATGTTATGCAGGTGATTGCAAAATTTTTAGGCATATTTATTCTATTAATGACTGTTTTTTACTTCAAAGTCATATAATTTCCTGAAATAGTGTGAATATAATTGTATAAGCATAAATATGGATAAATGCCCTATTGTCTCTTACCTAGGAAATCTGAAATATTACTGTTTTCCTACTACATTGGTAACTCTAAAATCATAACAAATGATCATCAAAGAAATAATGGCTCTTTTCATCAACACATTAGTTTTATAGTGAAAAAATCTCTTAAAAATTATAGGAACTATTGACAATCGATATGGAAAAGCATTTAATAAATTTACAAAAATTAAACTTTTTATATTCTTAGTACTTCCCACCTTGGAGTATGGATCAATTATATGGAATACTCATAACAAGACAGATATCATGAAAATTCAATGTTTTTGACAAATTTTAAAATTAAATATAACTGAAATACACAAGCTTATTATATACCTGTGTCTATATATGTAATATATAGGGTATATGAGCACAGACTTTCACATTACCCACCGCTATCTCATAACACTGATACACTTGAACACATATGTTGAAAAGATAAATAATCACCAGTATATGTATTTCATGCTAAACCAGCAAACATCAATTGGTCCAGATTACCATCTCTACACATATATGCCATAAGTGCTCAGAGCCAATCCTCATGCTTTAACGGACAGGCTTCAATCTACTCCACACTCCAACTCTTCAACCGTCCATCCAATTGAAAATATGATGGAATCCTCAAAGGCCACCCTGAAGCTGGGATTCTTGTCACACCCATGTTGACCTAAGATCAATCTGACCCCTCATGTACAGGATATAATCCATTTAATCCATATACAAGGGATGGGCTGACATTTCTATTATGTAATAACTGAAACACACAAGCTTATTATATACCTGTGTAGATAAGCTTGTGTGTTTCAGTTATTACATAGTAGAGATGTCAGCCCATCCCTTGTATATGTATTAAATGGATTATGTCCTGTACATGAGGGGTCAGATTGATATTAGGTCAACATTGGCGTGACAAGAATCTCAACCTCAGGGTGGCCTTTGAGCATGCCATCATCAGATTTTCAATTGGATAGACGGTTGAAAAATTACATATACTAAATAATGATCACTATATTGATTTAATGCTAAGACAAAAAAAAGAGATCTTAAATTTCTTCATACATTTATTTCCCAAAATACTCCTGTATCTAACTTGCTTTGTAGATTAAGTATCAAAAAACAGAATTATAATACTCATACTCATAATATTTTTGAACTTAATATTTGTGAGACTAATATATTAAAAATTTCCCTTTTACTTCATTTACCCATAATAAAGACATTTTAATTTAGATTTTAAACAATTTACTAAAGCCATCTTAAAAATATATATTTAATTTCATTTAGTGTATTACCTTTTTACTTATTTGTCCATTTTACTGTTTTTATATTTTGTTGCTTATTTATATTTGTATATAATAATTAACTTACTGTGCAATTTGTAATTGACTAAGTGTTCCTGATATGTACATCAAATGAATTGAATTGAACTGAATCAAACCAACCCATCACTACTACTACTACTACTATTATTCTTTTGAATGTCATTATTTAGTGATTTTTACCTATTTTACCTAATGTTTTAATTTTGTAATTTTATTCTTTTGAATGGTTACTTATATCTTAGATATTTGTGATTCTATGTTTAATTTACTACAATAATTCCATCACAAATCACAGAGAATGACATTGAATTTCCAACAGTCAGATGAGTGAAATAGAAAGCTTGTTTGCAAATAACTAGTGCTTAACATACAATATATTTTACTAAATAACAAATAATTTAAAATAACTGTTAATGATAAATAAATATTTAGAAAAATTAATAATTCATATATAAATTATTGCTTGAATAGATAATTGTTTTAAAAAAAAACAAAAAAACATCACAACTAATAAAATTCAATTAATGGAATGTATAATAAAATATTTAAATAAAAAAAAAAAAATTAGTTACAAAATTATCACTTCACAATCAATGATTAGGCAGTGAAATAAAAAAAATAAAAAAAATCATATACAATTTTTTGAGGAATAAAATTTTAAAAATGGCAAACATAGATTAAATGAGAAATGGCAGAAGATAAAAACCAACGACACAATATTGGGGCTTGACGAAAAAAAAAAAAATGTAAAGTACACAGTTAAAAATAGTTAATTAATTCTAAGAAAAAAATAATATTTTATGTTTTTTTATTAATAAAGTAAAAGATTATATTTAGTCTCACGAGTTTTAAAAAAAATCTAGTAATTAGTGAAATAAGCTACAGAATGTGTAACAAAAAATAAATAAAAAAAAGAGTGAGAAGAACATAAAAAACAAAACAAAAAATAATAAGTTTTTTTAGAAGATAGTAGATCATTATTATTATTTCTAAATGAGTAATAAAAAATTAATCTCATTTATTAATCTATGCCAATTTTTATGATTTATTTAAAAATAGTATGTAGACATATATATAAAACCCTGATTTACAAAATCTTTACAAAATGGCATAGCATCAATTAAGAGTTTTAATTAAACAAAAACCACTTTTCCAAAAGTACTCATTACTGAGGATATAAATTATTAGTAGTATGAAACATGAGATGATGTTGAGATGAGAATGCACTATGACTTTTCCTTTTTTGGAGTCAAGAATCTCTCAGTTACCTTGCTCAGAGAAACCTGTTAGCCATATTACCTTCTCTTTCCATTCCCAGCTCTATGTTATTTCCATATTCTTCTCTATTCTGTTCCATCCCATTTCCACAACATAATCTTTGTCAACTCCACGGCTTTTATATCTAAATCTCCTTATCTTTTTCTAAACTCAGCATAAAAACCAAGAACCCACTTTCTGTATAATCATTTTATTTATATTTATTCTCCCATAACTTAATTACTAGTACCCTTTCTGCTTGCAGACATTTACATTCAATTAACAGATGCCTAATATTTTCTATGCCTTTCTTATATAACTTGCAGACTAAATCTCCCATATGTTTCCATTTATGTGAATTTATTTCCTTGTTGCTAAAGATTCTGTTCAAGCCTTAAACAGTAAACTACTTTCCTTGCTATTATTATAAATTAACTCGCACCCAATATTGTTTATTTTTATGGATATTTAAACTCTTTTTACTCTCCATACTAGTTCTCCATCTTTCCAACTCTATTCTTTATTACAGCATTTATTCTTCTATCCCATTCCTGCCACTATAATACTCAACAATTCTCTAACACAATCATCCCACCTTTTGTATAAGTATACTAATATAAATTCTTTATCCAAATTTTCTGCATACCTTACTCCTTCTCTCACCCATCTTGTTTGCCTGCCTATTACTTATAACCCAATTAAATAATATTTTAGCTATTCACTTATTATCCATAAACTGCAATTTACCGAACATGATCATTTTACTTTTTGCATCTCTCATGTAAAAACTTGACTATCCCATCTCTCCTTGAACTGCCTCCTTTCCCATATACACATCTGCATCTAATGCATGTCTTCATTCTCCTTGTACTTTTTCTAAGTAATCTAACACCCCTTTACTAACACATAACACATAATTACCATATGTTAACTCTGCTACTATCACTCCCTTCCATACAATTCTAGCTACATCATATTTATTATATGAAAACACTGTTAATTTCTTTATTATTCCCTTTATTTTCTTTGCTTCATTTATTAATTTTTTCTCCCACTCATGCAAGCAATTTCTGATTACTTAAGATGATTCCTAAATAGTTATACCTATTCACTACACTTAACTTTATATTTCCCAATAAAAAATCTTTTTTATCTTTCACCAGTATTAATCATTATTACTTTTGATTTTTCTACAATAAATTTAATCCCCATCACTTTTCCTACCCTTGTGCATGTCCTCAGCATAATTTCCATATCTTCCCTTCTTTCTATGTACAAAAAGACATCATCTGCAAATAAAAGACCCAATAATGTATATACTCCCTTGCCACCTATCAATGGTATCTCTATCCCTCTTTCTAGTCCTTCTAAGGCTCTCCATTTCTCTCAAATACAATAAAAACAAAATAGGTGACATAGATCATCTTTGCCTTAGTCCCACCCCATTTTTAACTTTAACTGATTCTATATTCCCTAATTGGTATGTATAGTAATTATTTTCACATAATTTCTAAATAATATCCACTAAAGCTTCATCCATTCACAAATTTACTAAACTTACCCATAACCTGTATTTTTATCATCACAAACCTTCAGAAAAACATTGCCCATAACCTATTTCAAATTACTTTATCATACGCTCTCTCTATATCTATAAAAACCATAAATAACTGTCTACCAGCATTCCTAATCATATCCATAAATTGTGTAACTACAAATAAACTATCTCCTATACGCCTATCTAATTGAAAACCTCCTTGCATTTCTTCCACTATATTATTTTCTTCCATCCATTTTGCAACCCTTCCAAACACCATATATGAGAAAACTTTATATAACATTGACATATTTCCAGTACTGAAAATTAAATTCTGGCCTGCTAACATTGTTAGGTTGAGCAATCTTGAAATATTGCACGCCATCTATACTGAACATGTGTACAAAATTTGAAGAAAATTTATTTAGTAGAAATAGATTAAAAGTCGGTTACAAAAATATTTTTTTCATATGCAGTTTGGTTTAAAAAAGCAAGTTTTATTTAAACAATTCAAAGGGAAATAAGGATTTCATTATTTTTTCGTCGTTGTTTTGTTTTAATTAAATGTAAATGTCCCTAAAATTTCTTCAAAACTTTGCTTTTTAGTGTATTATATAGCATGATTCAAGATTCTGAACTGATCTGAATGCAGTTTGAAATAAAGCCTGCTAACAATTGTTAGGCTAGACCTGATGTCGCCAAAGTGGTCTATATAGACCCCCAGGCATCTATTTAACAAAAGTAGGGGTCGATCTGAGCCAGGGGGTCGAAGGAAAAACAATTCTTAATATGCAAATCACACATACCTAACTGCGTATATAAAATTTGTAAAAGTTTTTATAATTGACTTAATATCAGTTTCTTTATAGAAAATAAATTAATAAACATATATTTATTCGGGTGAAACAAGTATTTACATACCAGCGTGCAGCGGTGCGAACTCTGCACTTCTGGCTTATGAGACATGCATATGTGCGCTTGTCCAAATGTCACGAGCGTTGATGTTACAAACGCAAATATCATATGCAGTTTCAGCTATCTTTGCAAATTGTGAACAGTGTTAAATATTTGCAGTCATTATTACTACTTTTATAGTATAGGATAATTAGTTATAGTTTCTATAAAACTATTCGTTTAGTTTAGATATCAATTTTAATTATCAATACATGTAAAAAATGAAGATAAGTATTAATAATATGGATTAGTATAGTATACGAACTTATTTTTAACTTATTTATAGAACCCTAATTAAAAATGGCAGCTTCAGTTTCTAAAAAAAAATGTCGGTATTATTCATTGGATTATTTGAAATTTGGATTTATTTGTTCACCGACAAATGAAACAATTCCTATGTGTCTTCTATGCGAAAAAACTTTTGGAAATGACTACATGAAACCGTCAAAAATGAAAGATCATCTTGAAAGGGTTCACTCAGATAAAAAAAATAAAGAACTTGAATTTTTCAAAAAACTTAAAGAAAAAGTCACATGTCGACCAACTATAAAAAGTTTTATGAAGCAGTCTACTGAAGCTGAAACTGAAGGAGGATTAATAGCTTTGTACAAGATTTTGCTTAATATAGCAAAGAGCGGAAAACCACACACACTCACTGAAGAAATTGTTATAACTGCAATTAAAGACGTCATTGAGAATGTAATGAAAAAAGACTCTGTTAATGTTTTAAAGTCCTTGCCATTAAGGGCAAATTCTGTAAAACGGCGTATTGACGAAATGGCAGAAGAAATAGAAAATATGGTAGTTTCGGAGCTAAAAAATTGCAAGTTCTCTATTCAACTTGATGAATCTGTTTTTGGCATTTCTGCTATTCTTATGGTGTACATTAGATATTTCAGTAAAATGAAAGGACAAGTCATTGATAAATTTTTATTTGCTAAATATCTTGAAACTGATGGGAAAGGAGTGACAATTTTTAGATGTTTACAAAAATATTTAAATAAATGATATTCCGCTTGAAAATATAATAGCAGTAGCCATAGATGGTGCATCTGCTATGGTAGGGCATTACCGAGGTTTTGCTAGATTTCTCAAAGAAAAAGTGCCTGGTATATGTACAATTCATTGGGTGTTGCATAGAAACAACTGAGTAGCAAAATATCTGAGTCCAGAATTATATAAAGCTTTACAGTTTTGTATTAAGTGTATCAATCAAATTAAAGCCCAACCTCTTAAATCAAGATTATTTTCCAAACTTTGTGAGGAAAACGACGAGGTATTTAACCAATTACTTCTGCACACTGAAGTTATATGGTTGTCTAGAGGTGTATGCTTGCAAGGGCTCATTGAATTATTTGACTCCACACCAGAATTTCTCAGCGAAATAAATCCTGTTCTGAGTGATGAACCCCAAAACAATAAGAACCATATTTTTTATTTAGCGTACTTATTTCAAAAATTTAATGATGTCCAAACAAAGCTGCAAAGAAAAGATGTAACAATTATCCAAGCTCGGACAATACTCTTAGGCTCCAAGTAAAATTAAAATTTATTTACATCTTTATTGCTATGTAAGGATTATCAGTATTTTTCAAATCTGCGACAATTAGAAATAAAAGAAGACTTGAAAATATATACAAGTTATCTTCAAAAATTAAGCGACGATTTTAAACTGCACTTTGTTGATTTGGAAAACATTGACATCCCTGAATGGATTATTGCGCCATTTTCCGCTCAAATTGAAAACATGGCCATCAACTTGCAAGATGAGCTTGCTGAATTATTATCGGATAAGCAAATTTTGGACAAATATAAATATAATGCAAAAATATGTAAAACTTTACGAAATAGCTCAGCCATTTATGCTGGCATTTCCAAGTTCCTATATGGTTGAAGCCGGTTTCAGTCATGTAAATTCAATCTTAACTAAGTACAGAAATAAATTGTGGAGTTTCAAGGAGATTTAAGATTAAAATTGACCAATTTCAAACCCAATATAACGAACCAATATAAGGAACACCCATCTCATTAATTAAGAAGCAATACTGTAGTTACTTTACTTATTATTTTTACTTATTTATAATTACTTATTATTTAATAAATATTAAGGTATTTAAATTTCAACATTAAGATATTTTTCATAAAACTATTGTTACACAACGTAAAATTACTTTAATAAATGTTTAAAATCATAAAATAAACGTACAAACACAGTACCTAATAGATAGTTTTATTTTAATTAACTGAAAATTACTTTTATGGGAGTCGATGGAGATTTCGAAAAATTATATAGGAGTCCATGATCAAAAAAGTTTGGTGAACCCTGGGCTAGACAAACATGAAATACTTAATTTTTATATTGCATTGTCACCGAAGCCAAATACTTGTATAAAATTTGAATAAAGTCCATTGAAGAAGTCAATCTTAGCTTAAGATTGAGCTTCATGTTTCCACCTACTAACCTGTACTCAAACCCTATATCCCATCCCGCTCCTGTTGTTGTGTATATATATTTTATGTATATATTTGATTTACTTCAGTCTTATATAATCCCACCATCGTAACTTATTTCTCTATTTAAGAGTATCTATATGTCTTGGGGAAAATAAAGTGTTCTTCTTACCAGCGCTAATTAAAAGAAGTTTCATTAAGTATTCTGTCATATAATCAAATATGTTTTCAAATGTATTTTATTTATTTTTACGACTGTAATGGTGTGAAAATAGTTTGTATTATATCTGTAATAAATCTCGGAATGCTCCCCGATATAATGTTAGTCACAATGTTTCAGAACCGCATATAAAAGCGTTAATAGCAATTTTATGTAAATTTTTTCTAATAATCGATTGGCATCTTAATATTGGACCCACAAAAGATGTGTGTTTATTTATACTATATCATTTAGATAATAAAGAGCATATGAGAAATAATAGCGTGAATGACACTATGTAATCATCTACCGCTTGCTCATTCACACACATACTGTTTGCAATTATTTTGTAAATGTATGTAAACAATTTGTCACTATATTAAACTAATTTTTATTATCCAACTTGTCTGAGTAGTTCGAATTCCTCTTTTCTCCACTTCCAAAAGTACAGCCATGCTTATATATATTTTAGTTTAGTCATAGTTAATAGATGTCTCATTGTCTTCTCCACTTTGCTAGTGGGCCGGATTAAAATTGATTCTCATGTGCCATTACTATTATGTTATTAATTAGGTGTTAGATCTGGGGCTTAGAGAGCGGGTTCGAATCCAGGCTGGTTCATAACCTAAATCTCGGGCTTGACTGAGTTTGAAGTACATTTTATGAGTTCCAGCTCATGTTGGATGGATAAACATGTTTTGACCGGTACACCATTCAGAAGAAATAGATTAAAAACAAGTTACAAGATTTGACCCAAACAAACAAAATTGTTATGTTTTATAACATTTTTATGATATATTGCAACGCAGCAAAAGTAAAATTATTTCACTTTACTGCATTTCAGTAATCCCTTTATAAAATATGACACCCAGACTTGAGACTTTGACTGAAGCTTTGATTGAAAGAAACACAATAAAAACATAAAAACATGTCAAGATATATATATATAATTTTCA
The DNA here is from genome assembly GCA_028023455.1 of Epiperipatus broadwayi. Lineage (NCBI taxonomy): Eukaryota > Metazoa > Onychophora > Udeonychophora > Euonychophora > Peripatidae > Epiperipatus > Epiperipatus broadwayi. The sequence continues at coordinate 41,002 of JAQFVV010013984.1, forward strand.
GTAAAATTTATATAAACTATTTTTTAATTTTAGATCCCAGTTCCTATTACCAAAAGCCTCTATGGAGTCCATAGATTACATATTTATATAGGCAGATATATATGTACATATATAGGTAAATTGTTTGTGTTCATAAAAATACTTTATAGCAAATCACATTACATATACACACAAATATACGTGTGCCTATTAATTTCAATATTTTTTTTTTTAAAAAAAAAAACAAAAAAAACAATGTAATCTAATATTTCACATTGAAAAATTAATATTTTTAAAACAAATGTAAAAAAAAAAAATAGACATTTACATAAAATACAAACACAAAAGTGGCATTATCAGAGTCAAGATTCATAGATACTGATCTTAAGCTTTTGCCAATATACCACTGCATTAAGTCATATTGAATATTATAATGAATTGTTATCTGCATTGGCTATTGTACTTTCTACTTGAAAAAATACTAATAATGGCCTGAAAAACTTTCCACATTTCACCTGGACAAATTCGAACTCATACCATGAGGACAAACAATATAAACAAAGTATGTTTATAAATGTTAATGAGCATTTTACATCATCATCATCTTATTGTCAATCATTATCAATCCATTTCAGGATGAACGTCTCTCCAAGTTCAATCCATCTTCCTTGATTCATCCATCTCACATGAGGTCTCTTTCTGGATCTTTTACAATCTCTTAGAATCCAATTTAAGATTTCAATTGTCTATCTATTACCATCTCTTCTAGCAATATGTCCAACCCATCTCTACTTCAGTCTTTTAATTCTTTCAACAATGTCAGTAACACCTGTTTGTTCTCTTATCCATATATTTTACATATCATTAATTATACAGCCAATATTTATACTTTTTATATAAAAAAAATATCCTAGAAAAAAGGCAAATTTAGGTAAATTTAAAGAATCTTTACCAACGTTCTTTTATTTAAGTTTTATAGAAAATAATAAACATCTACTAAAATAATCTGGGTGGGGAAGCCCAAGTAAATGATTGGGCAAACATCAAGATGTTACAAAAATATATAATCGGAGATAAGTTGATTAAATACCATATTTTAAAAATGTAACTAAAATAAAAGAAACTTCTTAATTTAATTAACGCAAACTGTCCAGCACAATACAATACATTAATCGCTTTAATTATTTTTGTTTAAAATATCCAACAGAGCTTATAGAAGAAAAAAAAATCATAAAAAGATTAAATTTCATATTATTGTATTTTCAATACAGAATTAAAAACAAATGTTTTGTTTAATATAAATATCAAAATTGCTTCAATAAAACATTATGGATTTAAAAATTAAGTTATAGAACGATTAGTAATTAAATATGGCTGCTATTAAAACGGAAAGAGTAAAATAAAGCATCCTGGCTTTTTAATGCATCAGGACATTTCTACAACTTTAATTCATCATTCAAAGAAAAAGATTGCAAATAATTATCTGATAGAACATATTTGTTTTGTTTACATATTAATTAGATGAAATGAAAATTAGCTGCATATATGACATAACAAATGTTAATAATGTAGAGTTCTTTATAATCAATAATGTAGTAAAACGAACTTATTATTTTTCAAGGAGATGAGCGGGGGGGGGGGTATATATTCTAGAAATCATTAACAATTGGAAACAAAAACAATTTAAAGATTAGTATTATTCAGTGGAATACATATAAAGTACAATTCATAATTTTTTTTTTTCATGTGTCAAAGCATCGGCCGGGAAGCGAAACCGGGACAATTCAAATTTTATAATTCAAAATATTCTATATCTATTATTTACAAAATATATGTGTATAATTTTAACAACAATGCAATAATATATATATAAACATACAAAAGTGGGCATTACAGTTCAAAATTCATAAATTAAAGTTCATATCCCTCACTTCCATTGCTTGAACTTTATCCGTTCTCTCTAGCAACAAAAACTAATCAATTATTTATTTATATATAATGTTTACAAACAGGTATTAATAATATAGTGATTAAATGTTTGCAATCAGTGAAAAGTGACTTTAAAATCGTGGTTCAAGATTTAATAATAAATGAATATATATATATTGATTTTTGTTTTCGGCAAACCTTACACCTCAATTCAAAGTACAATCTAATCAAAGTATATTATAGGTGCATTAAAAATATTTACTTTCATCAGCGCTCATGAGACGACCAAGATTCCATAGAATTTCATCATCTCTTCTCTTCTTTTATTTAATAAAATAAACAATGTAATATAGGAGAAAAAATGACAACAGAAATAACATTTAGTAAACAAACATAATGGATAAAATTGAAACACATAAATAAGTGCAAAGGTATTTGCAATGAATTAAAACTCTAGAGGGAGCCTACGACTCCAGTTTTCACTGTTTCAGACTCTGTTTTATTCACCAAAGTCATAATCCATTGTTGGATTCATAGAAGAAAAGTTTACCAAAATGTAAGTGAATATCTGTTTTAGTGCTTTTTCATCTTTAGAAGAAGTTTTGGAACAGTTTTCATTCAATGATAATTGAAATTATCTATCATTCCGTTTTATGCAAATTGATGCCATTAGAAATAGACAAAAGCTAGCTTAAGTAATTCTTGGAATCATTAGAATATTATAAACCTTTTAAAAATAATTTTAAATGAAACCAAATATTTCTGAAAAGAATAGACACTAGAAATCCTAATTTTATTGATAGAATAAATAGGACATTCATTTGGACATCACATCTCATAGAAAACGTGGAATATAATATGTTGACAATGATGGTTTTAGGAAATTTATCTTTGCATCAGATTTTAGCAGTGTTAAACAAGTTTTAAATGTTAATTCGATCTCAATTTTAGAATTGAACATTATAGAAAATAACCTAAGCTATCTCCCTGCACAAAAATCAGGTTTCTCCAATGATCAAAACAGAAGTTACCCCCCCCTTTCCGGTGGATTGCCCCCCCCCCCCAATTTTCAAACCAACACAAATTACAATGAAGTGATTCCTGAGCTAAAAAATAATGATTTAAAGACAAAAATGAGTACAAATAATGTTTTAGACCTAAACAGACATTGAAGCTGCAAATTATTCATACTCTTTTAAGCAATAATTATTGAGAAATTTTCCAAGGTTTAACAAAAAAACTTTCAGATTATACTTGAATCATTAATTACTAATCAAGACCTGAAATTCAATCAAAAGATGCAGGATCCAATTAGTATCGACAAATAAAAATCACTGTGAACCTTGAAGGACTTTGGTTGGTGGGTTGAGTACCTGTTGTAAACATTTGCAGACACAGGTGTTTGATGATGATTAAGGGCAGATGTGCAGTTCCATTGACCTCAGTGTGCAGGATGATAGACACTTCAGCTAGAAATATCTTTGTAACAGTAATTGAGTTTTGTTGTAATATTTGCAGGCAAGGGCCTGCACTCCTCATTTCTTCCACAGGGGTTGATGATGGCGGTCGGGTTTATGGGTGCGGGCTGGTGATGATTATTGCCGCTACCCGGAAAACCTGCCGGGAGGGTACAGGATCAAAGTTTTCAGCACCTTTTCCACTCTAATGGGCTGCTGCGCCCCCTTGATGGATTGTTTTTGGGCAGTGCAGATCTGTGCTTGTCCATGTATAAATACACATTAAGCAAAACTATTCAACCCTTTTACTTTCAAATGCCTTTATTTGTGCCTTAAGATGATTCAAGAGGCATAAGTTTTACAATGCAATCAACAAGAATCATTACAAAGAAATTTAGGGAGTGCCGGTGCGTGTCAAGCGCATCCGCACCCATACACTTGATTCAATGCATATGATTTTGAACATTCAAGTATAAATGTATGGATAGGTGAGTGGAATATTAATAGTTCCAGAAGTGCAGTGACACAAAATTCACCTGCCCTTCCAGACTTACACACATAAACCCAACTTCTTATGCTGAAATTATTGTTCATAAAACTGTCCAATTATACATGTCCATTTCTCCATTTAGTTATTTGGAGACAAAAATGTTATGTTAACAGCAATGTTACACTTTCAGAACACTTCTGTTCATGTCTCATTATTATTTGGGGCCATAGCTTGAAAGAAACAAGGCAACCGCTTCAGTTGCAATGGGAATATAGTCCTTGGATTATCTAACTGTACAAGTCTATTTCACCATTTGAGCATTTCTGTTATAAATGAGAAGTTGTTTGGAATGTCCAATTGTACAAGTCTATTTCACCATTAAAGCTCTCCCAGTTCTGTTATAAATGGCTTTATAGGTATATATGCTTATTTCTTGGTTTGCATGGCATACCACTTGTAGAGCAGTCACTTTCCCTTCTATCTATTTCTAATCTTTTATTAATTTTTTCAGGCTTAACTACCTTCATTTCCTAGGATTTATCATCGTGACATGTTAGTGCTCTTTGGGCTGTTATAATTTGTAATTGCTAATATATCGATTTATTTATTATGTAAAGTAAGCACTACACTAGGCAAGGCATGGCCCTAGTTTGATTTGGTTTCAAGTCTGATCGGTTAGCCATGGCTGGCATGTCCTCTTGTCATGGTCCTTGGCGTCATTTAACAATTTGAAGTATAATACCTCAATATTGTAATCAATACCCTTTTCAAAAGTTACCTTATTTCGTGCCAACCAGATGACAAAGTTAACATAAGTTGCCAATCTAACACTGCCAAAGGAGCCCTTTTTAAAAGCTTTCACCATATCCACCCAGGCCCAGTCTTTATCTGTGGTCTTTTGCAATGTCAGGTAGTGTAGTTTATTCCAGGTCTCACATTCCTGAAGAATGTGGAAAATTGTTTCATCGGTTTTCTTGCACAGAGGGCATATCGGATCCATTTTATACCTCCGCTTGTGGTGGAGGAATGCAGCCATTGGTAGGGCCTCAAGGTTAACTTTAATTATAAAGTCTACTAATTTTGCCTCCAGCTTCCAGAACTTTGTTAACCCTGCAAGCCGCTTGATCCCTAGCAGAAGTCTGGTCTTAGTGATGGGACTGCTACCATTGATTAGAGCATGGGTGTCCCAATAGAAAAGCTTGCCATTGAAAAGGGAATTGGACATTGTTACATTTTTAGTCACGAGTGTGACCTGTTGCTGTAACCAAATGTTACCCTTTCTTGGGGGGGGGGGGGCAGTCAGTGGGTTCAACCTCATTTATTGGTAGGGGGCTTTCCATTTTTGGATTATCCTGAAATAGTTTGGTTAAAATATTGTGGGCTTTCTGGATTAAGAAGGTGTTGATTGAATGGAGTCCAAGTCCATTTTGTGATTTAGGCTTTTGAAGGGAGTTGAGGCCAATTACTGCTGTTCTCACGCCCCAGCAAAGCCTCCTACATTGAGTCTCCACCTTTTTATAAAGGTCTTAGTAGGGGAAAAACCGCCAGAAAATAAGTGATTTTGGATAGCACAGCTGCATTTAATAGTGCGACCTTCCCCAACAAGGAGAGTGGGACCTTGGTTAGGGATGTCACTGTGTTCTTAACCTTTATGAGAATATTTTCCTCCAGCTCCCTTCTCATGACTCTAGGAGGGGAGGCCAGGCTGAAGCCGAGAAACTTCTGGGGGGGTGCTCGGAATCTCCCCTGGATCTGTTTTCCAGTTCTGATCGACCACATGGCCGATTTCGCCTCATTAACTCTTAGAGCTGATTCGGAACCAAATTGATCCAAGAGCTCCTCCAGCCTACCAACCTCATCCTGTGGCGAGAGAAACACAGTCACATCATCCATGTAGGATACGTGGCAGACCCTCTCTCTCAGCAAAGGGATGGCAATTCCTTCAATGGATGCCTCAATGCGTAACAGCAATGGGTTGAGGTAAGTTGTGAAGAGGAGTGCACTCAGTGGTGAGCCCTGTGGTATTGAAACAGAGGGCTGAAATCCTGGAGCCTCTCGGCCATCCAGTGAGAGAAAGATTTCTCTATTCTGTAGAAGATTCTCGATCATTTTCTCTATTCTGTAGAAGATTCTCGATCATTTGGAGATATGCCTGGGGCACTTGGAGTTTCTCCAGTATACTGAGTAACACATTGATCTGCACACAGTCAAAAGCACCGGCAAAGTCGAGTTGGACCACAACTGGCCAGGCGAGTTTATGATCCACTATGAGGTGAAACCGACCGATGGCTTCTGCTGTCGAGCTCCCCTTCTTTGCAAATTGGAAGGCTGACAGTTTATCAATAATGATCTTCTGTATGTCTTCTTTGATGAGGTTTTCGACTGTTTTTATCAGTAGTGGAATCATGGAAATAGGTCGCAGATTCCCCAGCTCACATGGCCCCTGGGGTTTTTTGAGAAGGACCATTGCGACGGGGTAAATCCCACTAATTTCCCGACTGCCATCAGCCAGTATATCCACCATCTTCTTAACAATCGGTATTGTAAATGAGATCAGGTGCAGCAGAAGGAATTTTGGGATTCCATGCAGCCCAGGATGTGTGCCATCAGGAAAGGCTCTAAGCGTTGCCAGGATTCTGGGCTCAGTTATTTTGTGTGGTGTATTTGCTGTGGAGAATGTTCTCCTAATTCTGTTAACACCATTGGGATTAAATTTTTTAATGTAATGCTGTCTAATCCTGAGCAGCATGGATGTACCAACATATTTGTTGTCATCTATCTCAATTGAACCTGGTGCCCTGGATTTGCTGTTGGTTCCAAAGGCCCACTTGAGATAACCCCGGGTCCAGCAATGTTGGTGTTCAATGAATTATCGAGCTCTTTTAATAGAGAGGTATTCGGCAACCTCTCTCTGTATAAGACTGTATTTAATTTTCAGTTCAATTATTTGAGGAACATTATGAGCCTCATATGGCATATGTTGTAATTTATATGCAATATGGTCCAGTTCACTAATGAAGCGTACAGGACCCCTGGACTTCTGAGTGGATATATTAATGCTGTCAGCAAGGGATTTAGTGAAAGAACCTCCAGCCTCTTATTGCAGGCAGGGACAACAACTTAATTCTATTGAAGGCAATGTATGACTCACATACTAATTTAGTGGTTATGTTCGATTTAGTTAGCATGTGGGTCATTCTTTCTAGGAAGTTTGTAGGTTGATCATCATTGAGTGCCAATATTTTGACAAGCACAGCATGATGATCCAAGAAGGCAACAGGGTATAACTTTGCCTCCATTCCCGGGATCAAAGTTGGGGATACATATATCAGGTCAATCAAATCAATGAATGGGCTGACTTAGTATAGAAGGAATAATCACCTTCATGGAAAAAACATTTACCACTCATAAGAGGCTGGCTAAGGCAGCCTGCATATTTGGCCTGGAATTGGTCATATTTGTGATTATAATCACCAATTATTAAGGTTGGGAAAGGGCTGGTTCTCAAGGTGCTATTGATTGAGTTTATAACACTAAATACAGTTTCAGGGTCCCTTGGAAGGTACAAATTTACTATGTTAAATGAGTGGCTTTTTAGACAATTTAAATTGATCATCAAAATTTTGAAGGAGATGAATGATTTTTTATTTATGATTATAGCTACTCCGCCTGATGGAGTATTAGAAAAGGAGTAGTGTAGGTAACCCATAGTCTGTAGTAGATCAATGATTTTGTTATCAGATCGAAGGTATAATTTAGTTTCGCATAAGCATAGTATGTCTGGGTTGTGCTGTTTGAACCAATGTATCAGGGCATATGCCCTGTTGGTGGTGTTCAAGCCACATATGTTCAGTGATGCAATATACATTATTGATGACCTAATACCCACCTGATGATGAGTTAGACTAGTCTCCAGGTGGGTCCCCTGGGTCAAGCTCTCCTTCTACTGTGACCTCAGGAATAGAGCCTCCCTCTGATGCTGTGAGAGTAGGTGTTTCAATCTCCTCAACTAGAGATATCAGTTCTGGGTGGCCATTTTCCAATGGGGTGATTTGCAAAGAAGAATCTTTCAGGCTGAGGGGTATCGGGCCATTCAGATGGTCTACCTGTGTTGGTGAACTAGTTCGTGTCTTCTTTCCCTTAGGTGGGCATTCCTGGTTTGCTGTTTCATGTAATTCTACGAGATCCCCCACAAATTCTGATTCATCACAGTCTGTAGAAGGGGAAGATAATGGTTTAGGTCTCTTGGATCTTTTTGCCTTCCTGCGATTGGGTTGGGTTGTGGATGGTGTTACAAGTTTATCTTCTGACTCTTGCTTGGAATTATTCTCGGGCTGTGCATTTCTCAGAATTTTCAGACATGAATATGTCATTGTCTTGGGTGACTATCTGTTCTGTTTCTTGCATTCGGGACCTACTATGATGATTCTGTTGCTTTGGCTTTCTTAATTGAAAGACCTCTGAGTTGGATATATTATTACTCATCATATTATTTTCTTGCAAACTGGAATGAATCATCTGGGGTCCCTTTCGGTTACATCTGTGGAATTTCTTGCGTATAGATCCACAATGTATGCATTTTTGATCCGGGCAGTCTCTCATTAGGTGTCCCCGCTGGGAACAGTGGAAAAACTGTGGGGAAACCCCTCTGAGAATAATCAGTAGTGAGGCCTCACGGTACTCCACCAACCCAGGCACAGCCAATGGGACACTCCTTTGGCAAGTAAAATTCTGCAATGTTTGTGAAAACCTCAGCTCCAACATTCCGAATTTGTCTGTAAGCAAAGGATGTAATTTTTCCATATGGTGCCAGGATTTGTTGAAGCTTTGATTGTTGAAATTCAACACCACAATTCTTGACCATTCCACTGATACACATCGATCTATCCAAGTCCACGGTCACCAAATATCTGCCTGCTAATGTTTTATATGTGTTTCTGAAGGCTTCCTTGGCAAAGGGGTTGGTGAATTGTATGGCCATATAGCGGTCATTCGGGTGAAATAAAACTTTATATATGGAGGACCATATCCCTTTTGCCTTAAAGAGATCAAACAATGATTGGGTGGGGAATTTATAAAAGGATATGTTATGGTCTGTCGTGGAAAAAATTATAGTATTACTATTTCTGTAGAGTTGAAAGGACCTCATCAATAAGGCAGATATTGACTGATTAAAGCAGTCATTGATGACCATATGGGATGTTGGAGTATCTTCTATATTTGGAGTAACTCCTGCTTCTTCTTGATCTGTGCTTTGGTCTTCATATTCATGATCATTATCCATAATTAATAGTGACTTAGCAAGTGTGCTTAGCTCAGGTTTGTTATTATCATAATGTTGAGAGTTGTAGTTTGTAGGATTTGTGTGTTCTGTGCTTGCTGCTGTCATTCGAGCATATGATAAGGGAGGTATGCTGCTTCTATTCTGAGTGTTATGGTCCTTGTTATATGTATCATTCTTACTTACTACCTTTGAATTGTTTCCTAAAGCCGGAAAATCAAAATTGTAATTGCTACTGTGATTATTGATTCGGTTCATCTTTCTGTCTTCATTTGGTGCCTTGTTTGATACTGGCCTCATGTTTTCAGTGTTATCACTAGAGTTGTTATCAAGCATACATACTTTGTAAACCTGGTCAATAATTGTTTTGCCTTGTAACATTGAACCCTTTGTAATCCTCCACGGGTAAGTGTACCCAATAACTTTTTGTAATTGACTAATAAAGGTTACTTTTGGGGGAAAAAAAAGTAAATACTTGCAAACATCAGGGATAAATCATGTTCCCAAGTCTTCACTTAATCCAAAACAAAGAATATACTAATATATCATTTCATTTTTTTTATAAAAAAAAAACAACAACTTCCATATGACAAAATGGTGCATCAGACTGTGATTTGTCAATGATTGATGCTATAAAATGACAATCTAGAGAATATGCAACCAGAAAGAAATGTTATTTATAAGACGTTACTGCAGAACCAAAAAAAAAAAAAAAATCAGTCATATGACAAAACAAGATATGTAAAAATGGTGAATCAAAATTCCATAGAATTTATGTAAATGACTAGACACAAGCTCATTTGAATAGCTGTCACAAAATAGTGAAAAGAATAAACCCATTCTCACAATGGGTTTGGCAAATTATCTTGTTTCTTCAACATTTTTGAATTCTAAATGAACATGCATGTTGAGTTCTCTATTCAAAGGAGAGCATAATAAACAATTGTAATACTTCAATAACATTTATGACAGCTTATCGGTGATTACCGTTCACTTATCACAATTTAGCCTAGAAACATAATTTTAAAGGCATATGATAAATGTTAATAAGTTCATATTATTAAGATGCAAAAAGTAATATCAAAATAAAATAATGCTATCTTTTGCAAGTTTGGTTAATTTATGTTTTTGCTTTGTTTAAAAAAATATTTAAAAACATTATGTAGATCCTTGCAATAAAAACATATTTACTTTCCTTCAATTTTCATGATAGGGATGCATATGTTTTAAATAGAATAAAATAATTATTTTACTAGCCAGATTTTGCTTTTCATTGTACTTTTATATTAATATAGACTATAGATCAATGGTTCTCAGCCTTTTTTCACTTCTATACTCCTTGGCAGTCTATTTTCATAAAATGTACACTTGATATTAACAAAACATATGAGATTTCAAAAACTCTAAATACAGAATGCAATAATGGCATTAAAAAGCAATGGAATAATCAATTAAAACAATATAAAGAAACAAAACAGAAAAAAAACCCAAAACAATACACTCACTGAACACTGCTCACAGGACACACTGTGTCCCCTTATATATATATATATATTGTAACGGGCACACGATGATCGAAGGCTAAACTTCCCTTTTATGTGTACATAATGGGGAATTCTATAATTCAAAATAGTCCACTTTCCGTACCGCAAGCAGAGAGAAATACAGAAATAGACGAGTCTATCTCCATATTTCACTGAGCCTGTATGCTATACGGATATAGCCCCAGGTTATATTTCCCAATCAACTTTCTCACGACTGCTGTAAGATCTGACAGAGTTACAGCACTTGGATGATTTATAAATTTAACGGAATCAAACACTGCACCACCAATTTCCACGTGTTAATTCAATAATCAAAAAAAAAAATGAATAATAGTTTTCCCACCCTAAGACTAGACTATCCCTTTTTGGACGTGGCAAAGAACGAGACAAGACAGATTTAAATAGACAAAATATATTTAATAGAATAAATCAATCATAAAAAAATCTATAAAACACATTAACATTAAATAAAACAGATTATGATCTCTATAGTGTTACAAGAAAAGAACACATAAAAAAAAACTCTTATAAATGATGGTACATTTATAAATCGTCATTCTGGGTATTTATCAAAAAAAATTCAAGAATGTCTTTATCATTCACAAAACGCATGTGGCCATTGTCTAAATAAACGATGTGCACATTGAAATGTATAAAAAAGTATGTGTCTTTACCTAGGTTTTAGTCTCTGAATTTATCCGACGTTCTGCCGACCGCCAAGTGGATTTCTCCACTTCTTTAGGAGGGACGGTCGCTCGTAGGGTAGATTTGGTTGTGTATAGCTTCTCAGTGTTAAGGCATCAAGGACGAGGCATCAAGAACGAGGCATCAAGGACAAGACATCGAGGACAAGGCAACTAAATGAATCCACAAGCAGGCGCTACAATGGCGGTTATTACATCTTGACAAGAACCATTAGTACAGTAAGTCCGGATCGACCAGCGATCACGATGGCCTTAGCCAGCCATTCTAGATGAAGCACCGATGTTAGAAGTCATATTTGTTAACTATATCGGTTTATTATCAGAGCTGTGTTTCACCACCCTCTCAACACGAAGTCTTTAGCTCTAATCTCTCCTGAAAACTTTTTTTTTTAATTTTTTAATTAAAAAATTCCACCAGCCTTTGTCCTTCCGATGCTTTGTTTCACTTTTATTCACACCTTCTTTCTTACTATGCCTTCGGCCATATGTAAATTGGTTTTACCCACTCTCATAGCACTATGTACCTATATTTATTTCAATATTCTTGATTTTAATTAAACAGATTTTAATACGTTTTTTTTTTTTTTTTTAAATTTGGACAAGCATTTATTATTTCTGTCTATATCCTGCTTCAAATACACTCCACATACGCATTTCGTTTACCGTCAAATGTGTACTTTAAAACCCAGATCCTTATCTTTTGATCATGTCTAACTTTCTCTGTTTTGCGTGCTATTTAAGGGTTTTTATTTTTTTTAAACTTTACTTTCTTTCAAAACTTGCATTTTATTTATATTTCTTTATCGCTTTATTTTTTAACATAAATTTCCAATATCTCTAATTTTATATTTTAATTTCACCAAAACCCAAACTTTGGCGGGTAAAAGATAAGAATCTTTTGATTCTAATTCCCTCTCTTTTTTTTAATTGGTTGAAACATTTCTTTGTTCTGTAAATTTTTCCAAGCTCGCTTTTTCTTTTTTTTCTTCCAAACATAATATTTAATATTCTTTGAATGCTTAATATTTATATGTGTGGCCGCAGTATGTGCGATCATCACATTACACCGTTCCCCTCCTTTAAAATTTTTTTTGTAAAAAAAAAAAATTAAATTTTTGCATCGAACGCTGGATGCTCCCAACTACTGTTCAAACCTTTTAGATTTACGCATTCCTAATATAATTTAGTGATGAGGTTAATCTCTAGAGAGCCGACCAGGTAAATTACATCTCTTTCTTGATGACCCAACCAGCATTGCCGAACCAATTTAATCTTGTTATTAGCATTACATGCATTTTATTCCTGCCTCATACTCGTATATACAAGTTCGGATCCACAGGATATCTCTGTGACCCGATTAAACCTGTTCATACATCACATCCTGCAAATGATAAACTCCTAAGTGCCAACTCGGGTCACTATTAGCAATTAGCAAGGTGGGTTGGTAGGCTGGCATCTCTTTGTCCAACTCATCCATAAGCTCAGTATATTTTCTGATAGCTCTTAATTTATACAAGGGGTTCTTTCCCCCATAGACTGGTCTCTGAACCATTGACTCGCGATATCTGTCAAATATCTAACTGGAAATATTAATCCAGTGAGTCATTATGAGAATGGGATCTCTGTCCCTGTGTTCTCTGTATGATAAGATTTGGTGCACTGCAGAACATACATGAAAGAATAATGAAGAAGGCATCACCAAATACTGTTCAGGCCTATCTACCAATATCTAAACCTACATGCCTTCAGCCTCTATCTATGACCTCACACCATTATTTATCATATGCTTTCTTATTTTATCATAATGTCCATCCCTTTTCCCACTTATCAGCTCATCATTTCTTTATGCTATCAGGATCAATATTACAGTCCAATCTCCATGACTCGTGGTCCATTTCCATTTCCAATCTTGTTATCAGTAAATCCTTCCTTTATCTGTGACTGCCCTTAAGTCTTATCTGGTGGTTGTCTTCCTCTATTGACATCACCTCTGCCTCCTCTGGGATGCGGGGTTTGCTCCCTAGGCTCATGGCCCTCTGTCCTGTCATATGGACGCTTACATTCCGTCTCCCATTTCTGTCATCCAGTTTCCTGCCTCCTCGGGTTCCATTCCATAGAATATCCCCAGTTTTCTTGCCATCGTCCTTCCCCAGGATCCCATCCATTCTTTACTATCGGCGATTCTTTTAGAGGTGGTTCAGATTGCCATCCCTCTTCCTTTTGGTTATCCCTGGTGGTGTCCAATGCACTCAGAAATATGGCCACCCGGTCCACCGTCTTCCTCTCTGTACTGATTAGAGTTCATTCTATATCCTTTGAAAACCCGGGCCTAATTAACCGGAGTATCTGCGTCTCAGAAAATGGATTTGCAGTCATCATTCATAACTTAGCCACTTGACGATGGAAGAATGTTATAAATGATTCCTCCGGTCTCCATTTATCCTGTTTTATCCGATGCAACATATCTTCTTGGAGTTCCTCACTCCAATAATTGGTCTTCAATGCTTTATGATATCCTGCAAATGTGATGGGTTTCTGGAACAGTTAGTTCCACCAGACTTGAGATTCGCCCTGCAAATGGCTGCAGGCGACTGCTATCTTGGCCTCCTCACTCATTCTACCGAATTTGAAGTACCATTCCATGCTGTTCAAATGCTCCATCGGGCTTTCTCCAGGGTTTCCAGCGAAGACTTGGACCTTCAGAAATTGGTGGAAGCCCACAGGATAATCCATGCAATTTCCAGATCCCACCATTCTACATTCTCCACTGGTTCTTGGTCCTATGCCCTCTATGTTGGTATTGGTGCTGCTATTAACTGACCTCCTTATACTCTCTTCAACTTTTGTATTTAACCCTGCTACTACCTTCGCCATCTGACTTAAATTCTCCTGTATGCTCATCATCATTCTATGATCCTTCACTCTGACTACTTCCACCTCTTCATCTAATTGTCTTATCTCCCTTTCTGATCACCCTATGTCCTTCTCCCAATCCAATCTTGGTGACTCTACCTCTGTCCTCAACTATTTCTGATTCCTCATATGCACATGGCTCCATACTCCTTTGTTCATCCCTCTTAATCTCTTGGTGAAATCCATCCCATGTGTCCTTAGGCTTTGATGGCTGGATGACCTCATTTCTCATTTCTTCCCTGACTGCAGCCATTCTTTTCTGGTTGTCTATTTATACCATTACCATCCATTCTTCTATCCTCCTCTCTTGTCTATCCACGAATTCTTTCATGAATTGTTCTTGCTCCACCCTCATTTGCTTTAACATATCCATGATATTACCATAGGCTATTGTATCCTTGACTTTCATCTCCTCTTCATTTCCTTCTTTTACTTCCTTTTCTTGACGTTCCATTTTGGCTTGAACCCTTGTACGCACAAATATGATTTTTATTTAACCCTTCTTTAAATCTGGAATGATTATTACTACTATTGACCTCTTCTGATTCGACTTATACCCAACTTCTTTCGACTGACTTTATTTCACTTTGATTAACTTTAGTATCTATATTATTTATCGATTAGCATTCAGTTCGCTAGCCAACCCAAACATCCGCACTTTGGTTCATCCTCTTGTTTGCCTGCCTTAGATTTGCCCGACTGCCTGTCCACCTTGATGATTGTCCTATATTTTCCCCATGCATCTACCTCTGACCCCTATACCTCAATTAAATGATGCACTTATATATTATTTTAAATTTAACTTACTTAAATACTATGCTCGGTCCTCTGTTAATGATATACATTATAAATTCGTTTTATTTGACTGTATCTCCAACATTACCCTTCCGATATATATTTTTCTACTCCTACATTTATAAAATTTGGCCACTTAAGGTTACGGCTGTTTTAAGCAAGATCATACACACATATATTTTTTTTTCTCTTACACATGCGACTATTCTAGAATCACATATATATATATTTTTTTTCACTTAACTAAAAGACGCGACAATACTTATAGTTTCTTCAATTTAACTTATACACGCGAATTCCTTTTATCATTAAATTTTATTTTCCGCTTAACTAGGACACATGATTATTATTAATTCACACATATATCTTTCTTCATCTAACTTAGTTTAGACTATTTTAATCATTTAACCTTTATAACTACAACATTACTGAAACTGTTTCACTATTTCTAACTTAACTATTGTATGTTTCGTTAATTAATTACATCCAGATAATCTATTCTTTAACTTTACTGGACTATGCGACAATTTTTTTATTATTATTATTTAGCGTAACTTTCCTGAAACTTTGTGTTATTCTCTTTTTTTTTTTTTTTTAGAAACGATTTATATTACATTACAGCAATCATTTGATATAATCAGTTCTTTGTTCGTTACAACTTGTCTAAATATTCTTGTCTCCGATTATATCACTCACTGCGCATTTCAAACTTTCATAATAATAACAAAAAAATAATTCCCCCCTCTTTTCTATTCTTTGTAAACATTTGACATGAAACGCTAGTATAGAGTATCATAAAATAAAGCCTATCCCCTTCGTCTTCGCTTTTCGCCACTTTAACTTACAACGCTAATTTTATGTATATATCGGAAACACAAATATATATATATATATATTTTTAGAAAATATTTACGTTATCTTATGAAATTATTTAACACGTGATTATTAATTGCGCAGAAATTTCAGATCCTGGACAGACCCCCAAAATATGTAACGGGCACACAATGATTGAAGGCTAAACTTCCCTTTTATGTGTACATAATGGGGAATTCTATAATTCAAAATCGTCCACTTTCCGTTACCGCAAGCAGAGAGAAATACGGAAATAGACGAGTCTATCTCCGTATGTGACAGAGCCTGTATGCTATACGGATATAGCCCCAGGTTATATTTCCCGATCAACTTTCTCCTGACTGCTGTAAGATCTGACAGTTACAGCGCTAGGATGATTTATAAATTTAACGGTATCAAACACTGCACCACCAATTTCCACGTGTTAATTCAATAATCCAAAAAAAAAAATGAATAATAGTTTTCCCACCCTAAGACTAGACTATCCCTTTTTGGACGTGGCGAAAAACGAGACAAGACAGATTTAAATAGAAAAAATATATTTAATAGAATAAATCAATCATAAAAAGATCTATAAAACACATTAACATTAAATAAAACAGATTATGATCTATAGTGCTACAAGAAAAGAACACATAAAAAAAAACTCTTATAAATGATGGTAATTTATAAATCGTCATTCTGGGGTATTTATCAAAAAAAAATTCAAGAATGTCTTTATCATTCACAAAACACATGTGGCCATTGTCTAAGTAAACGATGTGCACATTGAAATGTATAAAAAAGTATGTGTCTTTACCTGGGTTTTAGTCTCTGAATTTATCCGACATCCTGCCGACCGCCACATAGATTTCTCCACTTCTTTAGGAGGGACGGTCGCTCGTAGGTTAGATTTGGTTGTGTATAGCTTCTCAGTGTTAAGGCATCAAGGACGAGGCATCGAGGACAAGGCAACTAAATGAATCCTCAGGCAGGCACTACAACGGCGGTTATTACATCTTGACAAGAACCATTAGTACAGTAAGTCTGGATCGACCAGCGATCACGATGGCCTTAGCCAGCCATTCTAGATGAAGCACCGATGTTAAAAGTCATATTTGTTAACTATATCGGTTGATTATCGGAGCTGTGTTTCACCACCCTCTCAACACGAAGTCTCTAGCTCTAATCTCTCCTGAAAACTTTTTTTTTTAATTTTTTAATTAAAAAATTCCACCAGCCTTTGTCCTTCCGATCCTTTGTTTCACTTTTATTCATCACCTCCTTTCTTACTATGCCTTCGGCCATATGTAAATTGGTTTTACCCACTCCCATAGGACTATGTACCTTTATTTATTTCAATATTCTTGATTTTAATTAAACAGATTTTAATACATGTTTTTTTTTTTTTAATTTGGACAAGCATTTATTATTTCTGTCTATATCCTGCTTCAAATACACTCCACACACGCACTTCGTTTACCGTCAAATGTGTACTTTAAAACCCAGATCCTTATCTTTTGATCATGTCTAACTTTCTCTGTTTTGCGCGCTATTTAAGGGTTTTTATTTTTTTTAAACTTTACTTTCTTTCAAAATTGGATTTTAACGTGCATTTTATTTATATTTCTTTATCGCTTTATTTTTTAACATACATTTCCAATATCTCTAATTTTATATTTTAATTTCACCAAAACCCGAACTTTGGAGGGTAAAAGATAAGAATCTTTTGATTCTAATTCCCTCTCTTTTTTTTAATTAGTTGAAATATTTCTTTGTTCTGTAAATTTTTCCAAGCTCGCTTTTCTTTTTTTCTTTTTTTTCTTCCAAACATAATATTTAATATTCTTTGAATGTTTAATATT
>JAQFVV010013985.1:0-58734 GCA_028023455.1 Epiperipatus broadwayi
TTCAGACGTGTGCTATTATCTTTAAAATGAATCACAAATTATGCTTCCCCCTTCCCTTATGCAATTTGAGAATGTTTGTAATTTTTATTTTTATGAGATTACTCAAATAATTTAAATATTTAGGTTCAAGAATACAAAAATTGGATAGTTACAATAGTTGTAGGCTACATAATTGCCCAGTCACAAAATTAAGGTGTAGCTGCAGTACAAGTTATAAATGAAATTCTATGGAGAAGTTCAAAGATACTAAACCATTTTAATAGCACTTTATAGTAAAAACAATTACTGTGCACATTGGATTTCTGACTTTCAATGCTCATATCTTAATTAAAAACAATTAGGGAACAAATAATTTTAAAAAATTTTCAGGAGAAAAAAATAAAACAGACAAAGAAAATCTTTGACCATTGATCATTTTTTATTAATCTGAGCTAGGATGAAATAATGAATGCCCATGCCTTATTCACTCCAATTTTATTTAAGTATAAATTTGGTCACTTAACTACTGGAGGCATTCAATCAAGAGCACGATGTGCAGTGCTAAATATTCTAGAAATTAATGTTTGTGTGTGTGTTGGGGGAGGGAGAATCAATGGTCTGGCATTCGGTCAACTCAAATACAATTACTAGCTTTTTAATAACAATGATTTTAATATACATCATTAGACCTGAAATTATCTTGACTGCTATAAAACAGATTTATCTTCTGATAGATTTTCATCTCACCCAAAGCAATGTCATTCTGATTGTAATGCTTTGCATAAGTCTCATTTACTAAGTCAAAGACTTATGATTTGTAGGTGAATAACACAGGTGATGAATGAACATATAAAAATTTTGCAGTTTTAATTTTAATAAAGAACAACTATTGATAAGCAAATATTTTATAAAAACAAAAATAAATGAATTTAGGAAAAGTTACTGATTTTAGCTTTTTCAGAATTTCAAAATATGATATACGTGTATAAACAACATCCCATTAATAGTTAAATCCCCCAGCCAGATAGTTGATTAATAAAACCTCAAAATATCTAGTCAACATACCATTGCAGTCAAATTCCTTACTACAATAGGTGTTTCAATTCAAATAAGTCTTTAGACTATTCTGGAGAAACAAAAACAGTCCCAAGCATTATACATATTGACTTGAAAACAGGAAATGTTTATCTGAAAATTTGTGATGATAGGGATTTTACCTGTAATTATATATTGAACTATTTCCATCATCTGTTATTAATTATGAAATATTTTTAAAAGATATCAAACTTTATTTAAACTTTTAAATACATTCAACTGTTAGCAAAGCATACAGACAGATTAATTTATTACAACATTTTAAGTGCTGTTTTTTTTTTTTGTTGCTGGCCTTACCAGTGACAGTACTAGCATGGAAATTGAACCTTCGATTTTTAGTTTTGTGAATTTAAGATAATGCTTGCTCTTACTAATTAGGCTATTCTGAAAAATCAAGTCACTAGAAATTTTATATATTTATCTATGAAGATTCTCTTGGTTTCTCCAGTTTTTTTAAGGGCAAGGTTAATGAGTAGTTTTGAAATATTATGAATTATTTACATTAGACTGATTTATAAAGTTATCTACTATAAATGTGAATGGTTTATACAAATTTTACTTTTTACTTTCTGCCCGTTATTTTTCTTGTCCAATGTATTTTAGGTGCATTTGGTTTTTCTTTTTAATCATTACTTTTTGCTCTTTTAATTACGTATTTTGAAATGAGTCAGATGATTTCAGCCATATATGTTCTTCCATATTCACATGGTATTTCATAGATGCAGTTTTTGTGTTTCAATATTTGCAGTTTGTGTTTTATAGAAGTTAGACTTTTTCATAGGGCACTTATGACTTTGGAAAGGAATCTTAATATACTGATCACAGATTTTCTTTAGTTTAGCTGCAATTACTAATATCTATGGATACGCTTTAATACCTATAATTGTTTTTTCTTATGGTGTTTCTTTTAGTTGGCTATTTCATAATGATAGCTGATGGATAAGTATTTTTCATGAGAGTTTATGCTATATGATTTTTCTTTTTCCAAGTTATTGGTTTCTGAATAAGAATTTTTATTCTGATTAGAGTGTGTGAGTTTTCTGTTGATTGTAATTTTGATTTTGCTATGAGGGAATCTTGTCAAAAGAAAATTAAGAACTGTAGTGTCTGTTCTTGTTTTAATTCTATTGTGAATTTAATTAAAAGAACATAATTATTGATAGTATCCAGAATGTTTGTAGTAATGCTTTACCACATGGCCATAGAAAAGCCAGACTTTAATTGTAGATAGAATTTTATTTATGGTTGTAGTTTCAAGTTCTTCCATGTAAATATTGCTGATCAGAGATACCAATAAGGAATCAAAAAGCATCTTTTGATTTTGTTGGAAGAATTCTATAGTATATAATAATAGTATGCTGTGCAGAATGTTAAGTGTAATAAACTATCAATTGGAAGAATTATTCTGGTTTGTACACTACTATTGTTATTTAATCTTTTTTTTACATTAGATAATGCTTCATCACAGAGTACTTTTGTGATTAAGTTTTTCACATCAAAATTTACCAATATGTTAGTTCTTTCACTTTTCATGTTGATTAATTCTACAATTTTCTTAGAATCTCTAACACAGAACTGTCTCTTGTATGCCAAAGGACTAAGAACATTAGAATTTTTGATATAGTGAGTTTTCAGAATTAACAATAGATCTTAATGGAACCTGGCCTTTATTGATTTTAGATGACCACAAAGATGTGGAATTTTTGCCAAAATATGTCAATCTAATTTTTTCTGAATCATTGAAATAGCTGTGATCAGGGATGCTTTCTGAATAATATTTACAGTTGTGATTCATAGCTAGTATGGGACTTTTAGTCTGTTGGGAGAAGCTCTTATTGTATCATAATTACTATTATCCATTTACAAATGTTACATTGCTCTTGCTAGCAGGAAGAATGCTTATAGATTTGTCTAGTTTAAGATTTAATAGATTTTTCTCTCAACATAAGTGATATTAGATTTGTATTGTTGGTGTCTCATTTTCCAGCGTAATTTTGCTTTCTCTTAACAAAGTCTCACTTGCAGTCTAAATAATTCTGTCTGGGAATGAATTAGAGGATTTAGTTATAAGCTTTTAGAAGCTGATTGGAAAACTCTTATGAAATCTTTATCAGTAAATTTATTTTTTAACAAAGATTATTAAAGTCAACATTGAGAAGGGTGTAAGACAAGGTGACTCCATATCTCCAAAACTTTTTACAGCAGTGCTGCAAGAAATATTTTGTGGATTAAAATGGGAAGCTAAACGAGTGAAAGTAAATGGAGATTATTTAAGTCATTTAGATTTTGCAGATGATGTAGTTGTTTTTGCAACTTATGCTTCAGAGCTGCAGGAAATGTTGCAGGAGTTATCAGATGAAAGTAGGACTAAAGATAAATGTTAAAAGACTAAAGTAATGTTTAATGGATTTTCTCAAAATATGAAAATAAAGATTGATTATGATGAGTTAGAAGAAGTTAACAGTTACAAACACCTTGGTCAGATTATTAATACAGATGGAAACATAATGGATGAAATTAATCATAGGATTAAACTTGGTTGGAGTGCTTTTGGTAGAAATAACTTGATACTAAAAGGAAATATATCTACGTGTCTGTAAAGGAAGATTTTTAATAAATGTGTTTTACCTGTTCTTACTTATGTATCAATAATGAAAGAAAGAAACAGTGCACTGGCAAAGACAGTACTATCAGGCTTCTGAATTTTAGGCTATTAAGATCATATACAATTTTCATTGATCATCCAATTTTGACAGGCAATGCCTTCCAAATTATTTATGAGGACTAATAGTTTTAATTTTAACAGTATACAAGCCTAACACGAGCATCAGTTTTGAAAGAAACTTTTTAAATTCCAACCATCAATAAAGATATTAAATGTATATATATTTTGCTCTAAATCTTTTTTTTTTTTTCTGACTCTGTATAATATCTTACTTTTCTCATACGGTACTTATTAAACCTATTATTTTGAAATTTCCTTGTGAGTATATGACATTTTTAGTTATTAAAATGATTCTAAAATTTTAAATACAATTTCAATAAATATTTATGCCTTTAATATTATTGTGAGAGGAAGTTTTGATAAACAGATCTTCGAATTATTGCTTGCGAGTAACAAGCACACGGTATACCCAGCACGCAAATAACACTTTATTTTTCGAAATAGTAATCTATAAACCGAAATATAATTTATATTACTTTAAAATTTATTGAAAATATTAATTGAAAGTGTAAAAAAAAAAGTTTTACAAGCAATAATCTTTTAAAATAATACATTTTAGAACGATATACTGTCGTAGGAAAAAAAAATTAGCTTTTTTTTTAAAAAAAAAAAAACACAGACCGAAAATTACGTTTTGTTTTATTTACAAAAAAAAAAAAAAACACTTTTAGAGTAAATAATTAAAAAAAACAGATCGCTTTTTACAAAGTCATACTTTAAAAATACATCGATTCATGAAATGGTGAAATAGAATGTAAAATTATTACGTTTGACCGTATATTTAAATAGTTATGACTTTATAAATTATTCACCCCTGTACATTATAGGCCCTGAATGTTTTAAGTACTATGTTCATAAACGTTAGCAATGAGGCATTTAGAGGTTGTTGTTTTTACCGTGTGTAACGTGGAGAAACAGCGCCGCGTAGTGGGCTAGAATCTTGGTAGTTTCTGATAGCAGACGACACATCAGCGAGATGTGTTTACGGCAATCAGCGCCACCTAGGTTCTTGCTAGCAGACGATGTAAGCTGCCGGCTAGCTTGTGGAAGGTTCCTGTGATGTGATGTATTATGGCTTCTCCTTAAACGAAGTCAAGAATATCTCAGCAATTATGCCCAGATAAACCTGTTAGCCACTTTCTTTTACATTCCTCACTCTAAATTTACCCATAATCTGCTCTATCCCATTTCCACAACATAATTTTTGTCAACTCTATAACCTTTATATCTAAATCCCCCTTATCTTTTCCCAAACCCAGCATAAAAACCAATAATTCACTTTCTGTATAATCACTCTTTTCATATTTATTTTTCCACAACTTCATTATATGTACCCTTTCTGTTTTCAAACATTTACATTCAATTAACAAATGCCTAATATTTTCAATTCCTTCCTTACATAATTTACAAAATAAATCACCCATATTTTTCCATTTACATGTATATTCTTTTGTAGCTAAAGATCCCGTTCGAGCCTTAAACAATAAACTACTTTCCTTACTATTATCATATATTAACTCACACCTAATATTCTGTTTATTTCTATATATATTTAAACTCTTTTTACTCTCCATACTATTTCTCCATCTCTAACTCCCTAGTCTTTATTAATAAATTTATTCTTTTATCCCATTCCTTACTACTATAACACTCAATAATCCTCTTAACACAATCATCTCATCTTTTGTACAAATATACTGATATAAATTCTTTATCCAAATCTTTTGCATACCGCATTACCTTTCTCACCCATCTTGTTACCTGCCCTTTACTCATAACCCAATTAAATACTATTTTAGCTATTCTTTTATTATCCATAAACTGCAATCTACCAAACATTTTCATTTTACTTTTTGCATCTCTCATATGAAAACTTGACCATCCCATTTCTCCTTGAATTGTCTCCCTTGCTGTCCATACTTCTGCATCCAATGCATGTCTTCCTACTTCACTTTGAGCTTTTTCTAAATAATCTAATATCTTTTTATCCGCTTTCGAGGCCCCTACCCTGTATGTTCTGTGTGAAAACACAGAAACAGTGCCTCTAGCGGCCACATAGCAGATCAGGTTAAAGTACCTTTGTTTTATAATGTCTGATTGCCCATATACCAAAACATCATCTACATATCTACAATACAATGTGTTCTTATTTTTTACTAATATGGGATGCACAATTCGCTGTTCTATATTATCTACAAACAAACTACTTAATAATCCAATTACAGCCAAACCCACTGGCCATCCTTTTTCCATTCTATATAAGTTACTACCATGTGCT
Organism: Epiperipatus broadwayi; assembly: GCA_028023455.1. Lineage (NCBI taxonomy): Eukaryota > Metazoa > Onychophora > Udeonychophora > Euonychophora > Peripatidae > Epiperipatus > Epiperipatus broadwayi. The sequence continues at coordinate 6,078 of JAQFVV010013985.1, forward strand.
CCAACAACATCTATAATAAAAGATATCTTATCCTGTGGCATTTCTTTAACACACAATTTATCTCTCAAAATTGTAATAGGTGTAGATCGATTCACTGAATATATAATTCCACCACATCCAATGAAATTAACTCATACCTCTTAACTATAGCTGTTTATCAAGTATAGTAACACAATCAAATGACGATTTCAACATGTATTCTCCAAACCCAACAAAATCTAAAATCCACTTAACTAAAATTAACAATTGATGAATTGTCATATTATATTTATGATTATGTATATTTTAAAACTGTTTTTTTAGATATAAGAGGATTCCCAAAATAAATGAAATATCGTAATAAAAATTGTGTATTTATTTTTAGATATTAGTTTTCTATTTTTCAAAATAGTCTCAAAACTTTTGCAGAGTGTTGTCTTTTAATGATTTTGTCATTTTTTTTTCTTCACTCCTTCCAAGTCCATGAAACTTTTTCTTTTCAGGTATTTGTTTATTCGGGAGAATAAAAATTAATCACACAGAAGGAGATCAGGTTAATATGAATGATGGATAAGCTAATTCATGATTTTTAAATAAAAAAATTAAATTAAATTTGAGGCTTTGTGCATAGTCATGGTAAAGCTTATGCTCTCCACTTTGCCACAGATTTGGATGTTTCATTTCATTACATCACACATCAACTTGTAAGCAAAATGTCTGATTGTTATGGATGACTTCTAAGTGAACATTGGCATTTGCATCCAAAAAAGAATAGCATTGTTTTGACATTGGACTTCACTCACCATCTTTCTTGAGATGTGGTGAATTTGTCACTTCTATTAAACCACTTGTAAATTTGTGTTTTTCCCCAGAGCAGTTTGTTTATAAGCTGTTTCAAGCATTATAACTGTTTCCCCAGAATTTCACATTGTTTCAACTTTTCAGCCATTATAAAAATTGACAAATAAGAAAAGTCCACTAACAAAAATATTTACTACATCACACCATGATTTCTCATTGATGATGTTCGTTGGAAGACTGATCTGATACGATATGGCTACTCCTTTATCGAAGTCTGGAATCTCTCAACATTATGCTCAGAAAACCTGTTAGCCACCTTATCTTCCATTTCCATTCCCCACCCTAAGTTTTTCATATATTCTTCTCTATTCTGCTCCATCATTTTTCCACAACATTATCTTTGTCCACTCTATGGCCTTTATAACTAAGAACTCACTTTCTGTATAATCACTGTTTATATTTATTTTTCCACAACTTCATTATTTGTACCTTTTTTGCTTGTAAGAATTTACATTCAATTAACAAATGCCTAATATTTTCCATGCCTTCCTTACATAACTTGCAGATTAAATCGCTCACATTTCTCCATTTATGTGTATATTCTCTTGTTGCTAATGATTCTGTTTGAACCTTAAATAGTAAATAACTTTTCTTGCTATTATTGTAAATTAACCCACCACCCAATATTTTGTTTACTTCTAGAAAACTTTTTATTCTCCATACTAGTACTCCATTCTCTCCAGCTTCCTATTTTTTATTAAGCATCTATTTTTCTATCCCATTTCTTGCCTCGATAACACTCAACAATTTTCCTAACACAATCATCCCACCTTTTGTATAAGTATACTAACATAAAGTCTTTATCCAAATCTTCTGCATACCATACTATCTTTCTCACCCATCTTATTGCCTATCCTTTTCTCATAACCCAAGGGCCATTCTCTTACTATCTATAAATTGCAATCTACCAAACATTTTGCTTTTTGCATCTCTCATATAAAAACTTGACTATCCCATTTCTCTTTGAAATTGCCTTTGCCATCTACACATTTGCTTCTAATGCATGTCTTCCCTACTTTTCTTTGTACTTTTTCTAAATCATCTAACACCATAACACATCATTGCCATAACTTAATCCTGCTACTGCCATTCCTTTCCATACAATTCTTGCTACATCCTATTTATTATATGAAAACACTATTGATTTTTTTACCAGTCCCTTTCTTTTCTTTGCTTCATTTATCAATTTTTTGTCTCATTCAGTTCAAGCAATTCCTCTGAATACTTAAGATGATTCCCAAATACTTATATCTATTCACCACATTTAACTTTATATTCTCCAATAAAAATTCTTTCTTTTCTCTTTCCCCAGCATTTATCATCATCATTGCTTTTGATTTTTTGCCACTAAATTTAATTTTCATCTCTAACCACCCTTGTGCAAGTCTTCAGCATAACTTACATATCTTTCCCACTTTCACAAGAAGATATCATCAGCAAATAAAAGACCTGATAAGGTATACACTCTCTTGCCATCTATTAATGGTATCTCTACTCCTCTTCCTAGTCTTTCTATACTCTGTCCATTTCTCTCAAATATAAAAAAACAAAATAGATGATATAGGACATCCTTACCTTAGTCACACCCTATATTTAATTCTAACTGATTCTGTATTTCCTAATTGATACATATACTAGTTATTTTCATACAATCTCTTAATAAGATCCACTAAAACTCCATTCATTCCCAAATTTACTAAACTTATCCATAATCTATTTCTATTTACTCTATCATATGTCTTCTCTGTATCTATAAAGATCATGTATAACTGTCTACCTGTCACATCTATAAGTTGTGTGATTACAAATAAACTTTTCTATATGCATTTTCATTCTAAAACCTCATCCATTTTGCCATCCTTCCAGCCACCATAAATGCAAAAACTTTATATAACACAATATTTCTACCAGTCTATAATTGTTTATCTTGATAGAGGGGAGCCCCCTCAAGGGGCATGTACTACAAGGTGCTTAGCCTCCAAAGAATGATTCTGATTATTTTTGGGTACTCCCTTATATGTTGATGATTGTTTGTAATGAAAAAGAAAAATTAGAAGAACTGTTAAATAAATTTAATAGTTTTGATCCTTCTATAAAATATATTTTAGAAGGGGATTAGGTTTTATTAAATTAGTTTTTAGATTTATTGGTGATAAGAGATTTAAAAATAATTGTTATTTAATGATTATATTAAAGGTTAAGATTTAAGATATATTAATTAGACCTGATAGCTAACAGTCTGTCTTGCATAAAATAATCGTTTTAAAGAATTATTGCTATAGTATTTAGAGATTAAATAGTTCTAAAATGATTGCTTTGTTTCAACAACAACAAAAAAAAATTATAAAGATTATTTTAGAATTGGCTTTTCTGATAAATTTATTAAGAGTATTTTGTCCAATAAGAAGTCATCATCATTATTTTCAAAAATTATCGATCCACTGTTGGATGAAAGTCTCTTCAAATTCATTCCACCTCCAATCTTTAACCTCTTATATTTTATCCATCCATCTTTTATATGGTTTCTTTCTAGGTCTTTTACAATCTCTTGGAATACATTTTAAGATTTCAACTGCTCATCTATTATCATCTATTCTAGCAATACATCTAGCCCAACTCTATTTCAGTCTCTTAATTCTTTCAATGTTGTTAGTAACAAATTGTTTGTTTTCTCATCTATTTCATTTTTGATCTCTTCTTGTTACTCCTAACATATTTCTCTGAGTGGATTGAAGTTTCTGTATGGCTCTCAGATTTGTGAGAACTGGTACATACATTTATTTAAAATTTTCCTTTTCAAACACATAGGCATATTTTCTTTTAATATGAAGTTATTTCTACCAAAACCACTTCAACTAAGTTTAATTCTATGATGAATTTTATCCATTATGTTACCATCTGAGGTAATAATCTGATCAAGGTATTGATAGTTGTTAACTTCTTTTAATTCATTATTATCAATCTTTATTTTCTTATTTTGAGAAAATCCATTGAACATTGCTTTACTCTTCACATTTATCTTTAATCTACTTTCTTACTTTCATCTAATAACTCTTGCAACATTTCCTGAAGCTCTAAACATTATTTCTAAAACAACTACATCATCTGCAAAAAGTATAGCTTTTAAATTGTCTTATAAAGTTTTTAAAAAGAATGCTAATTAGATTGGGAATAAGAAATTATCTTGGAGGATGTTATTTTAAGTAATTTACACAAAAGAGAAAAATGTCATTCCTTGAATAGTTTATAATAGTCCTTGTTATATAAGAAATTATATATATGAGTCAAACTAATATGTGTTTAAATGGAAGAATAAAAGTAGATTAAAAAGTAAATATCTTAATTCTTCATTGTGTAGGCATGAAAGAAATAAAGGTCATAAGATATTTTTTGAGCAGTCTAAAGTTGTATTCTTGCAAATGAAGTTTATTAATCTTATTTAATTTCATTTGACTTGATTTATACATAATGGAGGCATTGAATTATAAATGTCAACTGGGTAACTGTGGCAACTTAATATTTTAAAATAATATTATTTATTATTAATACTAGCATCAAATTATAAATTGATTGTGATCAATTTTAAGGAAAAACGTAAGTGAATAAATAAATATATACTATAACTATGTGATTCATAAAATGAACCACTTGAATAAAATCATTATTATTAATTATTATGTGTCCATTTTGTTATTACATTCACAATAACAGTTTACTTATGACAAAATTAAATATTCCTATTTCATATATGTTTGTTTATTTATTAGTTTATTGGAATATATTATTAAAGATATATGTTTAAATATATATATATATTCATTAGAAGGTATAGAAATGTTGTGAATTCTTGGTTTTTCGTTAAAAATAAAAAAATAATATTGAAATTGTAAAACAGGATTTTTTTTAATTGTATCAAATGTTTTCTAAAACTTATCATTTTTATCTGCTATAAAAAACATTTTTTTTATGTGAAAGAGTTATCTTTGAATTTAGTTGAACAGTTGTCTTAATAACATTAACATCAACAATGATATGTTATAAATAGAACTGAAACTCTTCAACTCTGGTCTTATAACTTTATTGTTGCTTAGAATGAATGCTTTCACATTTGTTTTTAAAAATTATCAATTTTATTTTTCAAAAGTGATTCCATTTCTAAAACCATGGAAGAATAAAAATGTAATTGTCTTCCCATTCAATTTGGGGCAGTTCGTTGATGAAATTCCAAGGGAAACAGCAAAATGTATTAGAAAAAGACATCAAAATTCATCATATTGCAAGTAAGCTATAAAATATTCAGTTGCTAAAATCTGGAATTTCATTTATGTATTTGTGATGAATACAAACCCCATGATATATATATAGATGTCGTATTTCTGATCAATGAATTTCACAAGATCGATTAATTCAACTTCTATGTAATATTAAGTACTGTAATTGAAATTTCATCTTATTGAATTGGAAAAAATGCTAGCATTTATTACTCATTTGTATGTAACTAAATTTTGTCAATGAAAGAATTCTCTTCATATAAATAAATAAAAAAGTATAGCCAGTGATGTACAAATTTTGCATCAACCAAGTATTGTTATTTTAAAAGGTTGGATATATTTATATACTTGAAAGAAAAATAACAGAATTTAAAAACAAAAGTAATTGAATTCAAATCCTCAATTGTTATTATTCATGTTTGTCTTCTTTACTTCAAGAAGAATTGTTTCTACATATTGGAATTAGAAACAAGGAAACCAGGAGCTATGATGGACCACTGGGTAAAAAGGAAGATTGAGACTTCACTTACATGGAATGATATCTATGTGTAGATTTTTCGTTAAAAAAAAATGTACGTTATGTTCATATTTTTATTTTAAAATATAAGATCAAACAATATATATATATATAGGTTATTATATAATAGATCTTCCACAAAATTAAAGGTCGGAGAGATTCATTTTTTTTATTACTATTATTTAAACTTTTATCTGATGATATAGATTAATTTATGATCTGATGTTTTCAAATATTCATTTTTTTATTTTTAATTTAAGATTTAATTTGAGGATATTCATAAAGTAGGGTTTAAATACAATAGATTTTCATATTGGTTTAATTATTTAGAAATTATATTAATAAATAAATATAAAAATCAATTTTATCACATTTTTTTTTATCATTGTATATTCTATTTAAAGTCTAAGAAAGATATTTGGAACCTCTCCTTCAGTTTATATTTAGTATTGTTGTACAACATACTTTTGAGTTTCATATATATATTTATTTATTATTCATTATTGATTTTTAAGAATAATAGGCTATCAAATTAATTAGATATAATCAAGAGAAATAGTATTTGTACTTTCTTTTTTACTGTCTACAATTTTAGTCAATTGTACATATGGCTTATTTTTAATTTTATTACTATCAATATGAATTCTTATTATAAATCAATAAATTTAGGGTTGATTAAAACCCAATAAATTTGTCTAATTTTTTTTTTAAGTGTGCAAGCTAATTTTTGATACTTAAATCTTGATCTAAGATCAAATCAACATAGATAAGTGAAATAGAGTTACATACATGTATATTTTATTATATGATTATTATTTAAGTCTAATTAGATATAAATTTTATATTGCCATTACATTGAAATATTTCTTTGTTTATCTCAATTAATATTAGTTATGTAAATAACTTCATTACTTCATGGTTAATTATTAAGAGTTTGTTCAGTTATAAAGGTCTGGATAGATTTTTTTCTGTCATTAGTTGGAATAATTTGCCTTAATTATCTTGAAACTTCCTTGAGGTGGATTATAAATTTTATCAACTAATAAATTTTAATGTTTATCTTTCACTAGATATGTATATATCAGTAATTATTTTATGTAGTTTAATTGTTATAAAATCCATTTACTGGAGGTTTAAAATAGATATATAGGATTAGTTGATCAGAATTTGGTAAATATCCAATAGAAACTTACTGTATAATGATATGATTGGATATTAAAATGCAAATTATCTAATAGATTTTTTGAAATGTGTTTTTGTAGTGTATTTCATTTTAATATATAACTTAAGCAATAATTGTATAGTGATATAAAGTAGAATATAGATAAATTATTAATATTATATAACATTTTATTGAACTTAATATAAAGCTGATTAATGGTTTTATTTTATTTAAACATTAGAGATATTGTAAGTTTATAACATTCTCTAAGTGTTATCATAACAATTTAGGAACTGGTTTATTTAGGTAGGGAATATCATTAAATTTTAATGTAAATTTACATAGCTATGTATAATATTCAATTAGTAAAGTATATCAGAACTTGGTTAATTTATTGATTTGAATTTGGTCTCATTCAATTATAAATTAAATAGATATCTTAGGCATATATCATTGTTTAGGACAAGGATATATGATTTCTCTGCTTATTATAGTTTATATTGGGATAGCGAATAGATTTCGTGATATCTGAGGTCATGATCATGTTTTTTTTTGTTGTTGTTGTTTTAAATGCTATCTGAACAAATTAGATTTGAATAGAGATTATTGTCAATATTTTACTTTAGTGTAGTAGACAATCTAAATAATTATGTATTGGAAATATTGTTATTGTATAGTATAATTAATGATTGAGTTAGATATTTTTATTTACAGAGAGTTACTATTTATTGGTATATGATTTGCTCTATTATAAATAATATTTAAACCATAAGGACATTTCTTCATTATCTTTTATTTTTATTTTGTATCAGTAATAGATGGTTGTATAAAAATCTATAGGGCAATTTTTTTTGTTTCATGACAAATGCTGACCAAAACAATGTAGAGATATAGTGGAATAGAAGATCAATTATTATTCCATTACAAAATGGCTACCCAACTGAAGGCTGATGATGATCATGTACTGGTGGCCATCATTACAAAATGGCTTCCTAAATCTATGGAGCTATTAATTAAGAGAGTAGCATCATTATTAGATAGTTATAAAATGATGATAAAATGCTAAATGTTTAGGCTAGATTTATATTATTATAAATGGTGTCTCAATTCCTGAGGCATACTAAAGTTTTTCTATTCTCATCCCATATTCTAAATTTTTATTCTGTTACAATATATATCATAATTTAATGTTTTAATGGATATTATAGAAGAGAATTATTTTTAAAAATGAGAATTCCGGTTTAATATTAATTAAAACTCTGCAACCATGATCTTACTAAGATAGCAGCCTATTAAAACTAGATGTGCAGGGCCGAGGAAAATAATACTCTGATAGCACTATGATAAAATCAAATGAGTAACCTCATAAAGTGCAAAGCTCTATAGCAAATTTATATAAATATGAAAAATCAAAGTATAACAATCCTTTTCTAATTTTTATTTTGTAATTGAGATCCCCTCATGGCAAGGTAAATAAATATTATAATTCTATGTTTCAACCAATGTTATAGATCCGAAATATTTTAATAAATGGGAATATCATTTTTAATACTATTTAAAAATTTGCAGCCATAATCTTACTAAGCTAACAGCCAATCGAGACTAACTGCAGAAGACTGAGAAAAATAGTTCACTGACAATGTTATGATGTATTCAAAAGAAAATTGTTATTATAAGAGTGCAAAGCATTACGGCAAAATTGTGTAAGTACGAGAAATCAAAGTATAATGAACTTTCTCTAATTCTCATTCTATAATACTTCCCTATAGAAAAATCAAGAATTATAGTTTAATGTTTTAATGAATGTCATAGTTAACAAATATTTACTTATATAAATTTGCTGTAGCACTTTGTACTTGTATATAACAATATGTGTCACAGTTAGAAGATATCCTTTTGACTGTATTATAATGCTGTCAGTATACTATTTTTCTCAGCCTTGCACAGCTAGTCATGATTAGCTGCTAGTGTGATAAATTCATGGCTGCAGATTTTTATCTGGTAATCCCCATTTATAAATTATTAACCATATATATTCACATACATACAAGATTGAGACAATTTCATATTTGAAAAGTATACTAATAATTTATGACAATAATTTGATTACTCATTACTAAAAGTTGTAATACTGATATTCACAACAACTTAGTGTTATATTAACTAGAATGTGCACAAGGTACAGATTAACATTAGAAATAACATTTTCCTTGACATTTAATAACTGGGGGGGGGGCATTAAAATTGCCATGTTTATTCCATCGTTATTATATGATTTTAGATTTACCTGAGAATGTAAATCAACATAATTATTGCTGTCATTGTTTGGCTGTTGACAAGTGTGAGAAAGAAAATGGTCCACCGTGTTTATGTTATTTGGGCAGTAAATGAAGTTTAAATAATAATATAAAATAATAACTGGGTATAGACTTCAATTATGGCAAAATATGGATGGAGTTATAAGATAATATATATATTGATGTAGAGAAATATTGGTTTAGAGAATAAACAAGACTTGTAAAAAAAAATGAGTATGTGAATCATAGTTTTTACATGTTGGAATTAACGAATCAAGTTTAAAAGCAAAAATGGTTTTATTTATTTACTTAATTATATAAGACAATCATTGAAACTAGGAAGTATGAATCTTTTACTTTACTTTGTAGGTGCAACACTGAATCTTTTCTGTATATTGTATCAATTTTTATTCATCATAATATTGATTGATTTTTTTTTTTTTTTAAGGGAGTTGTGAAACCAGATATAGTTTTTTTCGGAGAAGATCTTCCAAAACGTTTCCGTTTGTTTATGAAAGATATGCCTCGTACAGATTTACTTATAGTTTTGGGAACTTCTTTAGAGGTAAAATTATTATTATATTTGTATTTAATTTAATGCAATGATATTTTTAATAGTTTCAGTTTGCTTTTATGATTAAAATATTGAAACTATAATGTGTGTGTGATTGCAAGTTCATTGCCAAATATGTATGTAAATTATTAGGCAGTAATGACTATATTCTAACAGTAACACTTGATCATCACTAATGTTAATTTGCAATTATTTACTACCTCCTTAACTTTTTTTTCTAGCTTATACAATAGGAGTTATTTTAAGACATATAGATCAGATTATATAATATGTGACAAATTTTCATGAGTGTATATATATATATGTGTGTGTATATGTGCTTTTTATTTTTTTAATACAATGATACATATTTTAACTGTATATCTATGAATAGATAGATAATATGTAAAATTGTATAAATTTTAAAGTAAATGAAGAGAAAGAGTATATATATTTGTGCCATTATATTTTCTCTCTCTATATATTTTTTGGTATGTGTGTGTGAAAGAAAGAAAAAAACAAAACATCCTTCTATTTTTTTATAATCAATAATGGGGGTGGAGGGCTTCAACTTTTCAACCTCCAAGTCCCATCTTAAAAACTTTAAAAAAAGGGGGAGGGGGTCAAAACCTTCATTTTTTTTTTTTTTGTGGGTGTGTTGATAGGATATACACACTATTATACTTATATTTTTTTTATATATTTTTTATAAAAAAGAAAATATGTACACAATGTATAGGGGTGTGTGTTGTATTTTTTTTTTTTTTTTTTTTTATAATTTAACATTTTTTAATTCTTTTCAATTTTACCTTTCCTTTGATTTTTTTATTTTTTTTTTTTTTTCTTTTTTTTTTTTTTTCTTTTAATTATATTTAGTTTATATAAGTAAATTATTAATTAAATTAGTGATGTTTTATTTAATATTAAGTTTTTAATTTTTTTGTTGGGTGTTTTTTGATTGATTGGGAGGAGGGAGGGAGTTTGTTACATAAATAAAAAAAATTTATTTTTTAAAAAAAAGGAAGAAGGAAGTTGATTATTTTTTTTTTTTTTTTTTTTATTGGTAAAATGGGAGATGTGATTTTTAATTCTTTCATTTTTTTTTTTTTTTTTTTTTGTTTTGTTTTTTTTTTTGATCAGTAAAGTTTTGTATGATTTTTTTAAAAGAAAAAAAAAAGAAAGTTTTGTAAAAAAAAAAAAAAAAAAAAAAAAAAAAAAAAAAAAAAAAAAAAAAAAAAAAAAAAAAAAAAAAAAAAAAAAAAAAAAAAAAAAAAAAAAAAAAAAAAAAAAAAAAAAAAAAAAAAAAAAAAAAAAAAAAAAAAAAAAAAAAAAAAAAAAAAAAAAAAAAAAAAAAAAAAAAAAAAAAAAAAAAAAAAAAAAAAAAAAAAAAAAAAAAAAAAAAAAAAAAAAAAAAAAAAAAAAAAAATAAAAAAAAAAAATTTAAAAATAATTTTATGAAAAAATTTTTTTATGTAATAATAATTTTTTTAAAAATTATTAAAATTTTGGGTTGGGGAAAAAAGGGGGGGAGTGAAAAGAAGGGGGTGAATAGATTGAGGAGGGGGGAAGGAGGGAGGAAAAAAAATATCTATTATATTAATAAAGATTAAATTAAAATAGGGGGGAGAGGGGGGGGAGAAAAAAAGAAAGAAAAATAAAATATTAAAAAAATTTTAAAAAAATATTATGTAAAAAAATATATGAATAAATAAAAAAAAAAAAAATAAAATAAAAAAAAAAATAAAAATATAAACAAAAAAAAAAAAAATAAAAAAAAAACAAAAAAAAAAAAAAAAAAAAAAAAAAATGTAAGATTTAGAGTATATATATATATATGGAGTATATATGTAGAGAGCATATATATATATATTGTAACGATCCGGAGAATGTCGACTTACACATCTTCACTACGGGCGCCATCTAGGCATTTGAACCTAGAAAAATGTATAAAGTAGGCAGATACGTCAGTCAAAAAAAAAAAAAAATTTTTTTTTTTTTTTTTTAAATTTTGATTCCGGTCGTTAGCCCATGTCACTAGCTCAGTGGAATAGCAGAGATTTAATCATATAATCTAAAAGTATATATAAAAAAAGAATAAAATAAGCCACTGCCAGTAATTAACACACAAACGTTTATTTATGCCCATATATATAAGATTTAAAATTATTTTAGTATTAGTTTTACATTTTAACATTTAACATTATTTTTTACTTTACCTTAGATTTTAATTTACATTTTAATTTCTATTATATTATAAGTTTACATTTTAATTAAGTTCGCACAGATGGGATTACAAAAGCTTGTTTTAATATGTTGCTATAGATCGTTACATAGATTACACGGTTAAAAACATTCCAAAGTAAACATAAACGATCAAAATATAAAATTATTGATTACTGACAAATTGCAGAGGGAAATTTATATGTAACCCAATAGTATTCACCATAAGATACTTGCATTGTCACCAATAACTTAAAAGACATCCGAATAAATACATTTTAGATACTCACCGTAAGGTATCATTATTTATCGGATGTCTATATATTTTGATCAAATATGAAAACCCAAAACATACTTAACCGATAACCAATCCATGCAAGCATCTATAAACAACTTAAATTTAATGCATTTTTATTTAGGGTCAAGTATGAATAGACCACATAGATTTGCTTTTGAAAATAAACATTCTATCCCTATTTAACCTTAGGTTAAAATTCATAGTCAAACCGGCATCAATTCATCTGATATATCGATGTATTCAATGTAATAAAATACGGCAGCACAAAAAGTTAAGAGAAGAAATTGCTTCTCATGAGATAGGAATATTACATCTATCTGCAAAGAAGAGCAATAAAACAAAAAACTCCATAGAAAGGAACTGCGGTATCCGACTTATAATTCCTTCCATAGGCAAACGGAAGTGTGCGGCGTATGAAGCGATTCTGCCCGTAGCGAATCAATATTACATCTACTAATCACACCAATATATCCAATCCATTGACCCAATTTAACCACGAAACAAATAACCTAAGATTACCTTCCCCTAATATAACTTTACAAATCTATACAGCCATTCACGCCCGACTTAAGTTTAACATTGATATATTTTAATTTATCGGAAAACAGAAATCATAAATAAACTTAAAGAACAAAATTAAATAAATGGAAATGATTTTACACAAATAAATAAAAAATACATCAAATAACATTTTAACTACTTTAGTCAGATAGGAAACTAATGCAATTATTTTAAATACGGAAAGTTTTTAATTTAATGTTCATTAATTGTAAAGTTCTTACGGTTTTAAACAGTTCATCTTTATCTGTCGTTTGTAAGTTTGAACGGGAATTCCCACGCCGTCCTGAAGATATTGGTATACATTTAGCCGATGTTTTATTTATTCATTCGGAGGTTTTTTAATTTAGTTGGTCCTCAATGTAGAAAACGATAGTTCATTTCTCTTTTTTTCTTTGGCAAAACTGAAGTGATTGAATCGTGCGTCTCTTCAATCGCTTCTCCCGCACCTCCGCACTAACACCTATCTGTCACATCATAATAATCATTTCCAGTCACTAATTAATAATTTCCAAATTTTCCTTTTATACGTATTCGAAGGATTGACTTGGCATTATGTCATCGATGTGATGATCCTTTCGCTGAGGTCCAATTTCCCGATGGATTTCTTTCATTGGCTATTTGTTTCTATTGTTTTCCTATCTGACCGATGTTTTTACATTTAAATGCCCAAGGCTGGTTTACATTTAACTAATTAACAATCATTTCCATTTCTGATTAATTAACCTGTTTTCCAAATCAAAGATATATTTTTATCTCTAAATCTTTTTAAGTTTTTGTTTTTAAAATACCTTTTCTATTTTTAATACAGTTTTATTTTAATAATTTTTTTTTTATCTGTGCGATTTAATATATACGAGTTTAAGATGATATTTAATTTCAATTTTTAATTCTTAAAGAAAATTTTTAAATGCGAACTTTTTAATTTACTTTCATGTTTAATAAATAAAAAAACAATGTAACGAACGTCTGTGCTCGTTACAATATATATATTTAGAGACATAACTGAATTGACATTTCCTTTTTTTTTCTTTTTCTAATTAACTAAACAAAATTTAAACTTTATTATTCTTTAATTAAAATAGTATTATATTTTTTATTCTTTCTATCCTTTTGAATCAATTTATTACTTTCTTTAATTACACTCAACATATACTTTTAGTAGTAATTTAGTCTACAGAGCCATCTACCCTAAAATTGAGCATTCAATGGGCACTAGATAGTCATGATTATGTTCATATTCTCCGTTTTCACTAAAAGCCTTCATTATTGAGTATTTGGTGTCCATTAATTATTCAAGTTTACACTAGATGTTTCTGAAGGAGAGTAAATACCATACTTCCTTAAAAATAAGACCTAACCAGAAAATAAGCACTAGCATGATTTTTCAGGATGCTTTTAATATAAGCCATGCCCCAAATAAAAGCCCTAGGTAAGATTGTCGATAGGCATATTGAATTATAATGTAATGAATGTATAAATAGGTGTAAATATAGATTTTTGTACTTGAATAAATATTACTCAGATTTATTTTGAAGGTATATCAAAATCAAAAATGGATAATTTCTACAAATTATTCAGCCCAATATTGATGTAATTGCACTTCATAGGATATTCTTTCTTTTGACATATATTTTTTTAACATTTTGGATTTACATTGATTAGTGATAGAATACATTCTAAACATGATATAGTTACTTTTTGTAAAGCAAGCAATTTGTTTGAAAATAATACAAATGAAATACCAATCATCATTCAGATAGATAATTTTATGTTTGCAATCTTTACAAACTCCCTAATATAAATTGATCCTATCTTTCTCTTCTAGATTTTTTTATATTTTATATCTTTAGATTTCAATTTACACAATAATTCTTGGGAGTATGTAAATAAGAATTAAACAAGTTGTCAATTTTTAGAATGAATGGATTTAAACAACTTATGCTTATTTTACGATGCCAAAAAAACATTCCTTTCAGACATGGGAAAGCAAAACAATTCTTGATTTATGTTTTGTTTTAACATTGTTTTCCCATAGCCAGTATAAACTAAGTGTAATCACTCTTGGAATCCATATTCCTCTAGTTTAAAATTATTCTGTTCTGAAATAAATTAAAGGAAGCTAACCGATATTAGTACTGAATATCTTGAACAAAATGTTAATAGAATCTCTTCACTTCCTTTTTGCTATATTTGATTTAACTAATTCATAATAACAGCTATTAGAGAATCTGTTCTTTATGCATATCAAAAACAATTCATTCAAGATTGGAGCAAAACTATCAGTGTTCTTTATAGCCAATTCAAAGATCAGAAAATTGTTAACAAACTTTCAGTATTATTGGTTGATGCCAAAAAAGAAGAGTAGACAGAGACTACAAAGAATCAAAACTTTTCTAGATCTAGTAAGGACTGGTTGTTTTTATGGAAGCTTTGTGAATGTAAAGATATCTGGAAGAAGTATTAATATTACTGCTAATCACGTTGCCAATCTTTTACATCAGACTTCTAAATCCAAGACTTCTAGAATGAGAATATGGCTCTTATAACAATCTGATAAAATTTGTAGATAATAATGAACTTGGAACTTGCTTTGATTATTTTAACCCAAAAAAAAGTCCAGGAATAGATAATATACTTTGAAAATTTCTAAGAAATGTAGAACCTAAAGCCAAAGCAGGTTGGCAAAAACTATGCAGTAATATTGCTAATACAGAAATTATTCCAATAATTTGGCATAAAAACAAAAGTATAGCATTCTTAAAACCAAATAAATCCAGCAATGACCTAAAAAAATATTGCCCAATATCATTAATATGTCTTCTCTACAATCTTTTTAAAAGAATCATAATAATAAGAATTTTACTAATAATTGAGAGTCATTTGATCATATTTAGGTTGCTTTTAGGCCAGGAAGAAACTGCAGTGAATAATTTTTTATCTTTAATAATTTAATTTTGAAAAAGTCTTTCAAAATAAATTAAAAATCGATGCTACCATTATTGATATAATCTCAATTTATGATTCTGTTTGGAAAAATGATCTAAAAGTTTCTTAAATGCAGGGAAACCATAAATCTACTTGACATAATGCTCTCCATAGAAAAATTCAAGTGATAATAAATAATAATTGTAATAAGTACAAAATTTAGCAGAACATTCTTCCACAGAATTCATTTCTTTCATCTATTTAATATATTCAGTAGTGATTTTCAGGTGCAAAATGCAGGTAATTCACTTATTTTGGTGATACTACTTTAATTTCTCAAAGGAGATCTTTTCCTGAAATAAAAAAATCTTTCAATAAGGAAATGAAGAGGTTGGAAATCTTTTTGAAAGAGTGGGATCTTGTTCCCAACCCAATGAAGACAGTATGTTTATTTTTTTTAACTAAACAACTAGGGATCACCTCTTAATTTGAATATAATCTTTTGCAATAATAGATTGAAACACAATCCCATCCATACTATTTAAGAGTAATCTCAAATTTTCTTATATCTAAGATGTATCAAAATTAATTTCTAGAAATAACTTTCTTGGAAATATGGCTTGTACTATTTGAGGTTGTGATGCAAGTACTTTATTAACATCTTTTTTAACACTAGCATATTCATCTCATAAATACTGTCCCTCTGCTTGAAGAAATGGTTCTGACATTAAATTTTGGACACCCAATTAAAAATTATCATGAGAAATATTATTGGCACACTGAAGTCTATTCCTTTGCAATGATCTTCTGGTCTTTCATATATTTCTTCACCAGATATCAGAAATTAAATCTCATAGAAAATATGTGAAAAGCTGTTTGAATTTGATGATAATTCAAATTGAAATCTTTTTGGATGTTTAAGCAAGAATTTCAAAGAATTAGATTGTAAAAAAAATGGGCTTTTTATGGATTCCAAATAAATATATTTCTCCAAATAAAAACAATAAAGCTAGCTGGATTTAATCGTCCTATGTGGAATCTCATCAACAAATTCAGGACAACTTATGGTCTTTGTGCTTATCTTCTTCATAAATGGAATTTAACAGTTACTGCTTCATGTATATATATGGACAAATTGCAAACTGTGAACCATCCAGTTAATCATTGTCAAATCGTTGGCTGCAGTGGAAGTATTGAAGGAGTTAATAAAGACATTAGTGAATTTTGTTAAAAATTTAGTTGATTAAAAAAAATCTATATGCTAAATAAAATAAATATTATTGCTTGTCTATTTTTGTTTATTATGTCCCCTATTATCTATTAATTTAAAATTATCTCTTCTTAGCTTAATGCACTCTTGTGAAGTTAGCTACATATTATATGATATTCATATATATATAAATGGTATTTTTCAAATATTAATGGTAGTTCATATATTTATAATTGTCTTTTGTGAGCACTTCTGTTTTGTACTGAACTGCAACTTATATTTTTAAATTAAATTTATTTATTTAAGTCAAAGTTGAAATAATGCCAATAAGTATGATATAAAATTCATGTTTATAACTCTTTTTTATATTACACTTTTAAAGACAAGTCAAATATTATATACTGTTCCAATCAAAGCATTACATGATTTTTTTTGTTTATGTTAATATCTGCTATAGAAATGGCAATTTATCTATTTATTCGACTCTAGTGCTATCTATAGTATGCTTTGAGTAATCATTGTGTGCCAGAAAGTGATAGATATAAATCCAAGCAAATAATTTGAAAGTTAAAGTCTAAGGTTGCTTGTTTGGAAATTTAAATTATTGATAATCTCTGTTTTATATTGATATTTTTCGTACTAAGACAAGAATGGTCTACACCATATCGAGCATTACATGACTTTTTCTCAATGCTTTTAAAAGATCTAAAAAAAAAAAACCCAATAGGAATTGAATGAATAAAATAAAAAAATGTTCTGGAGTGATATGGAAAAGAGAAACTGAATTAAACTCAGAAAAAATTTTAATTATTGAAAATGATGATGTAGATAATTATCAACTATTATGGTAATACATTTTGGTATAAAACAATATTTATTACTTTACTAAGCCAGGCTTTCGATAGGGTGTATTTTTGTCAATGCACAACTAAAATAAATATTAACATATCCACATGCGTATAAATATACATTAAACTAGTCTGGCTTAGCAAAATAATAATTATCTACATACTCTTGTAGAATTTATGTTATTACGTATTATCTATGGTATATACATATATTATAATTTATTCTTATATATATGTGTGTGTTTTGACTTGCAATTGATATTTATGTAATGTAAATCTTGATTAATATTGTAATTACTTGATATAGCAATACCTTAGTCAAAACTTGCAGTCATTCATGATCTGAAAGATGTGCCATAAATGAACCAATGGAAGATTGTCATAACATAAATGGCTTAAATAAAGTAGTAATGTTATTTTACAATAAACTTTATCTATTAAAATATATGTCTTAAAAAAATATGTCAAGCTGTTTGCAAAGCAAATCCTGTACCTAAATATTAAATATATGCTGAATATAATTTAATGCATTTATCTATAAAAGATGCACATCTAAATAAACACATATTATATAATGCCATCAAGCTAAAAATGAGAGAAAGATTTATAGCAATAGCAAAAAAAGCTATTAGAACATATTACAAAAAAATGTTAACAACAATAAACTGATTTAAATGATATTAGTATAGTCTTGGTTCGTAAATACACTTTAAACATGTTATTTAATGTTCAGTTTTATATTCTCTCAATCACTAAATTAAATTATAGGCCCACAAAATTTTTGAAAATATCTTAACTATAATATTCAACCAAAGTCCAGATCTAATTAAGCACTTACATGTTTTTTTTTCTTATTACTTTGTTTACCAAATCATCTAATTAGTACTAGATTACCATAAAATCTTTACTCTTAATGTAATTCTTTTACATTCTGACTTTCTGTTTGTGAAGCTATTCTGATAGATAGATTATATTTCAAAGCCACAGACATTGCATGCATATCTAAACTACAAGCAAGCCACAGAGCCCAACTTAGGTAACAAAGAGGATTTAAGTAATGTTATATTACTAAGAGCTTATTACATACAATAAAGCATATAATGTGATCCTTCAAATGTTATTCATTTCCAGTAATCATCATCATAACTACTTAGACTACTTCAGTATCTATCAGTCCTATAAATGACAGAGAATTAGTTGCCACATCATTTATAAATAAAAGCAGGAATGCATTCGCTAAACAACTAAAAGAAAAAAAATCCTTTTTTATGGATCAGAAAACTTCCTGACCAACAATAATGATGTAGAGCGGACTAAAAAAAGAATCCAATTTCATATAGACAGATATTTGGTATAGAAAATTGTCTGTTAAATGTAATATAGATAAATTATGATTACATACTATTAGAACTGCATTAATTTATATTTACTTACTGCATATGTGATTGTTTACTCGAGTTGTCAATGTGAATAGAAATTAACTCTATCTTGTGATGTTAAATTATCTGTAAAGAATGTGGCTTTGTTACTATCTTACTTGTACATTTGTCTTTATTAAAATCATTTGCCAGATTGTCTATCCTGGTAAAATCTGGGGGAAATGAAATTTAAGTGCTTGCAAAAGTAATTCTAACAATAGAAATAATGCTTGAATAGTTTATTGATCCAGTGATTATATATGTACAAATCAATAATACTTTATTTTCTATGTAACAGATGATAGAATAATATTAATATGCTTTAGTGAATTAATTAATTATTACTTATTGTAGCTGTTTCTTATTATAGCTTTTTGAAAATTAATACATTTTCATTATAATGTTTTAAGTTGATTATATATATATGTTTTAGGTTGAGCCATTTGCAAGTATTGGAGAAATTGTTGGTCAAAACACTCCAAGACTTCTAATTAACAGAGAACTTGTAGGATCATTCTGTTATAAAAGACCAAATGATGCAGTTATAATAGGTATGTAATTAGGATTTTTTTTTTAATATAACATTTTCATCCTAATTTAGTATGCATAAAAGTGAAAGAAGATTAGTATGACAAGTAAGTAGTACATTATTGTAATAAACAAAAACCTAAAACATTATGCAAAAAATTATTAGTAAACAAATAACTTATTGTTTTAAAAGACTATTTATTGCTATAACAGTTATTAGTTTTTCTATTTGAATTTTTTTAGCATTCCAATGATAAAGATAACACACTCTGCAACAAAATTACAACTGACAACAAAAAAAGATTTTATGTGTGAGTCTAAATATATACAAACTATAGTTTAGTGCAAAAATAAAAACATTACCAAAATCACACTTTTCTTTATTTTGCCATAATATCCTAGAAATACAATTTATCCAAACCATTTCAAACATTTTTTAGCAAGTGAACTGGCTCTGAAGAAGACTGCATGGATAGTCAAAACATAGGTGTATGTATATATGTACAAATAAAGAGTTTTTCTAAAAAGTGTGCAAAGTGGTTTGGATAAATTGTAAAAATAAAAATACTTAATGCCGTAATCAAAGGAATGATTATGCTTTATGCTTCATTTACTTTAACTTATTTATGCCTAAACAATGTTGACAGTGATACTTGTCTAGCTTAGAATTCTCTTATCTATCTTTAGAAAAAAAAAAAGGATTCTGTTGCCCTGATGTCTCCCTCCCTTCTTTTCATAATAGCTATATGTAATCTTGCAGACCTATCTATTTCTAATATAATAAAACAAAGCTATTATCTACTTTAGTGCCCCCTAGTTAAGTTTGAGTAATCAGTGATTACCAGATGCATATAAAATTCTATTCTTAGTATTAAAATCCATCATTCTCATGTCAGTTTCTGGATTTTGTCATTTTAATAAGAGGGGAATTTAAATTCTAAGAATAGGAACTTTATACTTTCCTGGTAGTCACTGATAACTCAAACTTATACTGACACTATTCTTTTCTTCTATTGTTCAAGCTGAGGAATTTAGTAATTTGTAGTTGTATTTCTTAATATCTTTTGATTTCTAGTTATTTAGTCTGCCAAAACATATTTTAATTGGTTCATAGTTGCGGTGTACTCAGAGTGCGTGGAGGTATTCTTAATAATACTAGCCAAGCAAACATCAGAATTTAAATAATAACACTAGACAAACTTACTAATGAAAATGATAACAATGAAAAAATAAGTATTCCTTTACTTTGGGATAGGGATTGATAATAATTTTGTGTTTGGGAATAATTTATCTTCACACACAGCAAATGTAAATATATTCAGTTTTTTGAGTTACATTGACTCATATTTATTGTAGACCATTTAAATTGAGTTTCCATTAACTCATATTTATTCTTCATATAGATAACTAGCAGACAATATCTTATATCATCTTAAATCTGTCTTTTACTTAAACTGACAGACTATACTTCTATGCATTTAGAGTTGCACTGACTTAACTCTACTTTTTTTTCCTTCTTTAAGACTGCTAATGTCCAAAACATCTCATTTATTATTCATTAATGTTTGATATGGAAATTTTTTAGAGTACACTGTTAGTGGGATATCAATAGCATCAAGGCACTATGTATGTACATGATCACAAATTTCCAAAATAAACTTCATTTACAATATACAGACAGTCCATACTTCCCTTCACTTTAGAAAATAATCTTTAAACTTCTCGGGGCTTCTACAATTTTTTTGACGTCTAGGTATAGTCACGGTTTTTTTCATCACAATCGGCAATTATATCTGCTAGGTTTGACAATTCTGATAATAAGTTATTTTCATCCAAATCGGTATTATCGCCTAATTGATTATTTGCTTCAACATTCTGCTTATCACTGAGCAGTTCTCAATTTTGTTTGGTTGAGGGGATATCTTCACATTCTTTACTTACACTAGATTTGAATTTGGTTAGTGGAAGTTTATTATCAATTCCAATTGACATATCACTCAAATATGCAAATAGGTGAGTCACATGTCTTCTGTCAAGTCATCCATTTTCCAGCTTAATGACTTCAGATACAATCTCAATGACAATACCAGGAGGAATCAAATACCTTTTTTAATAGATTTCTTGCACATTTTAAATGTCTTCAATTTTGCTTTAGAGTTCTCTTTCCCCAAATTATTTTTTTTTTTATTATTTTTTTAATTGGTAATATGTTTTGTAACTAAATGACGTTGTAAACGAAAGAAGCATTGAAATTTTTCATTACAAACAGCACAAACTGGTATAGGATTGTCTTGATCACCTACCCATGAAAATTCCAATACTATATATTTTTCATTATATCCTCACCATATGATTTGAACTTTTTTAGAAGATGGTGCTGGTTCAGTACTGTAGTCATTATCAATTCCTTTATCTTTACTTTTTGATCCTTTTCTATTTAAAAAATTATCTGTTTAAATTTTGAAATAAATATATTAATTTATTTTAAAAATTATAAATAATAAATGTTCACTTTACTAGGCTACTGAATTTCACAATTTTATAAATAAGAGATAAATTGAACTTTATACATATAATGAATAACATGTAATAATGATAGAACTATTGTTATAGAACCAGAGTAGCAATGGTTAATCAGTAAAATATACTTTATAACTCTATAACTGCCAATGACATTTCGTTCACTACTGACTACTATGTTGCAATGCTCTATTTTTAAGATGTGCTATGAATTGTGCGCAAAATCAATATATTCTCATTGGCTAATCTAGCCTACAAATTAATAAGAATTGTGCACTAAACTCATACTGAGAGCAACTGGGTAGTTGAGCGCGCATTTTTCAGAATTATTGTAGTTTGTCAGCATTTTTCTAGATTTTACGTATTTTTAATTTTAGTAAGCTTGTATTAATTTTTTGGTATAAATTTCGATATTTTGCCAACACACCATGACACACTTGTTGGGAAATCCCATATTAATACATAAAACGTTCAGCTAGCAGAAAAGAAATATTGTGTTTTTGTGCCACTAATGTAAAATCACTAAATTTAGTCAAAAACTAATCTTGATAATAGAATTATCTGTCCATATGTTTATAACATTTGTTTTGAAATTTTTGCCATACTAAAAATACCACTATTTTTTTTTTTTTTATTGTATGTAAACATAATTTATTTAGAAAATAAATCTGAAAATAATATATTTACCAAATTAATAATCAATCAAAATAAGATTGAAATAAACAACTGTTAATAACTATATTGTAATATTTATCAAACACAGCTTTCATCTCCACTGAGACCTTCTCAAGATATTATACTATACAATTCACATAACCAATTAACTATATCTACTCCATCTACTGGACATTATTTACCAAATAAACAATGGTTAAAAAACAAATACTTTTAAAAAATGTGATTAATTTGTGAGAAATTTTATTAGTGATGTCATGAAGGCAAAACTCATTCTTAAATTAGTATCACAAATTTTTTTTTTTAATTATATATAAACATTTCTATATAGGGGATTTGAACAAGCTCCCTTCAGCCATATATTCCATCTCTCGGTTTGAACACAAATGTTCAAGCTCATACAACCGATACATATGACCACACACATGTTTAAAAGATAAATGATTTCCAGTATATGTATTACGTGCTGAACCAGCATTCATCAGTTGGTCCAAATCATCATCTCCCTCACATATATGTAATCAGTGCTCGGTTTATATTAAGATAGCAAATCTTCACACTTTAATGGACAGACTTTAATCTACTCCATCCTCCAACTTTTCAACCATCCATACCATTGAAAATCTGATAATGGAATGCCCAAATCCCTTATTAATGCCAATATTATTGTCATGCCCATGTTGACTTTAAGTCATTTTGATAATTCAGACCAACTGATGAGTGCTGGTTCAGCACGAATTGCATATGTTGGAGATCATTTATTTTTTGCACGTGTGCAGTCATGTGTATTGGTTGTATGAGATGGAGTGGATGGCTGAAAGAAACGACATCTGTGTTCAAATCCCCTATATTACATCTAGACTCCAGGTATATAAAATATACTCTTATTTAAAATAAACATATTTTAAAAACAAAAATAAAAAAATATTAGGAAAAATAATTTATTTTAAAAAATAATTAATAAAGGTATATTAATATTTTACTTGTTTTCAGGTGATGTTATAGATGGTGTTAAGAAGTTTGTCCATGCTCTTGGTTGGAATGAAGAACTTGATCGGTTAATTCATATACATGAAAAATGTAAGAATAATATCTATCAAAACAAATTGTGTAGATATAGGTATGAAGAATTTTGCATTTTCATCCCAAAGATGATTAGAAGCATTTTTTTATTTGTTCAAAATACTATTATTATATAAAAAAATGTCATCATTCAATAGATAATGGATTGGTTTATTGTTTGGGAATTTGAAAGGTCTTTGAC
The DNA here is from genome assembly GCA_028023455.1 of Epiperipatus broadwayi. Taxonomy (NCBI): domain Eukaryota; kingdom Metazoa; phylum Onychophora; class Udeonychophora; order Euonychophora; family Peripatidae; genus Epiperipatus; species Epiperipatus broadwayi. Next base: position 30,185 of record JAQFVV010013985.1, read on the forward strand.
CACCAGAATTGACAAAACTCAAGCTATGATTCATGTCATATTGAACTTTGGAATCTATTATTCTACCACTGTAAAGCAATGCTATAAATGATTTAATAGAATTAAGATAATAATATTTAGATCCACCTTCTATGTATTAATAAAAAATAGATCCAAAATGACAGCAATTAGAAAATGATTGAATCTTATTTGCACTTTTAATCCATAAATTATTTTTGATAATTAGTGAACTTGCGTCTTTAATTATCTTTTTTGTATTATTCAGTGAAACATAAAATGTCACGCTGTATTTTATTCAAGTACTAACAATCATTGTCAGAGAGGCAATTAGGATTTTCATTTTAATAAATCTAAGAGTAGACTTTCTCATTTTTCCAGCACACTTATTTAAAAAATTTCTGCAGGTTTGAAAATACATACAGTAGGTTTAAGTTTTAAGGTGTTAAAATTTGAGTAGCAGATGCTTTTAAAGAATAAACACTAAATTTCCTCTATCATTGGGATAAGACTTATTTATTAATGAAATTATAATTATTTAGTGGTACCTTGGCATAATTCATTAAAGTTCATGGTTAGTATTGCACCAGTTAATGATAGTATATTCTGAACGGGAATTCGACATATGCCTCATTTTTTGTATTGCTAGGTATTGAATAGACTAAAAGATCGATGTGATGTATATGTGGTAATTTGTAATTGTCAGATTTGTATATATAATCGTTATAAAATTCATCTTTAAATTTTTATTTTTTTGTATTTCTTTTTGTGAGTTAAATTGATCACACTCATTTATGGATGGCTGCTAATGATAATACAGTCATATATAATTTCAATTTATTAATTTGCGATCAAACAATCTAAATCTATAATTAGTATAATCTGATTCTTAAGATGCTACTGTTTTAAGTTTGGACATATCAAATTTCTTCATACCAATATTATCACCCAAACAAAGTATTATCAGTATCTCTAGTAAGGTTCCTTAATAAGTTTGTTGTTCTTACAAACATGGTATTAGACTTCAAGGAGAATAATTCCATTTTCCATTGGTATTGATGTAATAACACTGAAGTTTTTGAATCAAATGTTGGATCATAAACACCGAAATGAAAACAAAGGTCATAGAGATTATTTTTTAATATCGTTAGTCTATATTGATATATTTCTGCATTCCAAGAATAGAGAAGATACGAAGTTAGACTAGTGAATCCAACACTGGGTAGTCTTCTTTCATCCAATCCCTTCTCACAAAAAAAAAAAAAGTTACAGCCATCAATCTATTCAATTAAACTTTTTTCTTATGGAAGATAAATTTCATTAAGAGCAGATATGTGTTTATCTTTATTCTTCATAGTTTCTTAGTCACAAATATTGATCACATCAAACAAAACCCCTTCATTTCATGCACTTAGTTTAGAAAAAAATTAAAATACTTAATTCTACTATTTTGGTTTATCATTTCTGATATTACAATCATTTTTAATCACTTAAAAAAACCAATATGCCTGACATGATGATCTAATTAAAACTAAGAATGTCATGCAATCATTTTTCAAGTGAAACTTTTATTATAATGTTGGTTGTCGGACTTAGATCTTACAACTATGGAGTTTCTGTTTGCAAAATCTAACTCCATAAACATTTGATCAATGTAGATAGATTACTTACTTGTAAAAACTTGCATATTAAAATGAAAAAGATAAAAGTTAGAAGTGTCTTGCATAAAACAGGCAAAACTCACTATATATATTGCCACACACAGCAAGCTAGAGTAAGCAATGGATGCCAGAAGGCTTGTGCGTAAAATCATAAAATCCCCATCTAGTGCCTACTCATCCAATATCTCCAGATTAGTTTCTGGCTTATGGCCTTCATCAGTGAGGAGCCTTGGATCTGAGAGCACTTCATCTAGATCTTAAGATCTAATGCAACCCTCCAGCAACCACCTTTTATCTCCATTTAACTACAAAACTATGAGTCTTAGACTGAAAATACCTTAATGTCTTCAATCCAACCCAATAACTTATATAGTCATATGGGTCTGAACCCAGTTCAGTACCCATACATTTTGGTGTCTTGGTTTTTTAATAACCATAGCCACCACTATCCTATTAGGCAGGATTGGTTTTAAGCCAATAAACATCACATGACCACCTCCTCTCATGCTTGTGTATAACTGTTGTTAAAACAGGCAAATCTCACTATAAATATATATTGCCACACACAACAAGCTAGAGTAATCAATGGATGCCCGAAGGCTTGTGCATAAAATCCCCATCTAGTGCCTACTCATCCAATATCCCCAGACTAGTTTCTGGCTTATGGCCTTTGTCAGTAAGGAGCCTTGGATCTGAGAGCACTGCATCATAGTTTTGTAGTTAAATGGAGATAAAAGGTGGTTGCTGGAGGGTTGCATTAGATCCTAAGATCTAGATGCAGTGCTCTCAGATCCAAGGCTCCTCACTGACGAAGGCCATAAGCCAGAAATTAGTCTGGGGATATTAGATGAGTAGACACTAGATGGGGATTTTATGCACAAGCCTTCTGGCATCCATTGATCACTCTAGCTTGCTGTGTGTAGCAATATATATAGTGAGTTTTGCCTGTTTTAAAAACAGTTATACACAAGCATAAGAGGAGGTGGTCATGTGATGTTTAAGTGTCATGCATTAAAGAATAAAAATGTATGTGTTTAAATATACATATTCATTGTCATAATTTGAGTAGAAAAATGAACATTAGTATGCAACAACTCTTGATGATTTGGCTCCATACCCTCTACCTGACTGAAGACAATAAAATAAAAATAGAATAAGAGGGCAAATACAAAAAGCATATTGTGTACAGAAATCTTATGTAGTCTTTTCTTTTGGGTGGTATTATTTATTGATTAATATAGTTAACTTTAATATTTGATCATTCAACTATCTATCATCTTAAAGATCATGTTGATAGCTTGAGGTTAGCTGCCATCAATTGAGTATTTATATAATAATATCTTACATTAATGTCCAATTTTTAATTCCTTTTTTACTGTTATACGATTAGACTTTTTCATTCATGAATGCATATAATGATAAACTAACATGTTACTAGTATTTATCTGAATGTTTGTGATTATAGCACTTTAATAGGAAATATATATTGGACTATTTTCATCATCTAATATTAAATGTCTTTAGAAAAAATTCAAATTTTATTTGAACTTTCCAAACCCATTCAATTGTTAGTAACCTGTGTGCTATTACTAATAGTTGACTATATTTGGAAAGTTTAAATGAAGTTTGATTTTTTTTTCTAAAGACATACATTATTTAGTATTAGATGATGGAAATAGACCAACATATAATTTTTAACATGTTACTATTATTGTGTAGGGTGGGCAAAAAGTTCCTCTGCCATAATATTATTTTATATACATAGTTATATTTTATAAATTATTTTATTATTGCAAGATAACTTCTTAAACTGATTTATGCAAAAAATAATATCATTGTGTATTGCTGTAATGTATTAAAATGTATCTTTTTTGACTGATCATGTTGCAGACATTATCATACTAAAAACATTTTTATAAAGCTTACATTATTCAATAAATAAAAAAACATCTATTCTTGAAAATATATTGTTTCTAATAGAATTTAAAATCGATGCTCTGTAAGCAATATTTTTTATACTTAATAAAGTAATATCTTTATTTTTGGGGCTATTAAATTGAATTATTATTCAAGTTACTTTTCTGCTAATAAATGGAAGAGGCTGTGGAAAAATGTTTTCTATTAACTGAAAAGTGACTCTTTGATTACTCTTTGAGATCTTAAAGAAACTGACAAGGCGTATTCCTAATGTCCATTGCATATGTTTCTGTTAGTGCAGCTGTTATTACTATGTGATTATTCATATAATGAAAAGAGCGTAACGCTAAATAATTACACGATAAATGAATATAGGTGAGGTAGTTATCAAATATATCAGTCAACTTAGTGAGTTTATTGTTTTTTTAATATCTGAATTTGCAATCAAAAAATTTTATGGTCTTTCCTTTGAGTTGCCTGGTAGTGTGAAATATTGCTTTTTTTTTCTTTCTTGAAGGCAATATGGATATTGGTGTGAATGATTTTTTTTTTTTTGTTATACATATTTACAATCATGGTAGGTAAAACAGTTAATAGCCTTATTCCCTGGAGGTTATAAAATTGTCAGCAAATATAATGATTGGCAGCCTAAGGTAGAGAATACTAATAATCTTCTGATTATAGATCTAAAATTCCTACAACAGTATATCATTTTCAAATAAAAGAATTTGTGAAGTTTGAAGAAAACCTCATTCTGCATTGAAGTATCATAAATTTAAATTCAATAATTTAATTTCATTTTAACAACATAAATAGTTTTTATATCAAGAAAGAAAGAATAAGAAAAGAAAACAGAAGTTTTATTTAGCATGAGAATCAATTTATTGATATTAATTTAAAAGTATAGAGTATAGGATATACATGGTCACTTGCATTATGAAAGTTGGTAGTTTCATACTTATTAATATCATAAACATTATAGACAAAGACATACTACTACAAACTGATTTTATAAAATTTATTTGTATAATGCTATTATAAAGGCAATCTTCTTTCACATAAATAATTATCAGCATATCTAACGTGGGAAAAAAAAATTGAATTCATTCCCTAATGTGTCCTATATTGTATGAACATATCAAACAGCCTGTACCATGGCTAATAATGGTAAAATGTGTACATGAAGTTCTGAAAAGCAGACTTAGGTAAAATCTAACTTATACACAAAAAATGTTGTAAATGATTATTGCCTGTTTACATATATGTGTGTATACTGTAAATATATAACTATATACTTGAAAATATATAAATAAATATATATGTATATTTTTTGCAGAATGAAGTAAATCAAGCTAATGGAAATTAATATCGCAGAATATTTATACCAAATAAAGTCTCGATAGATCATTGTGAATGACTGCAGCAGAATAAAATATTTTATTACATAATTTTAACAATAAATTGTATATTTTTTATGTAAATATATTTGTTCAAATTGTAAAAAAATAAGAATAGTATATATTTTTGAAATTTAAAGAAATATTTGATTTATTTATTTTTTACACTTGTTTATTTTTGTTTGCCTAAATTTTTTTATTATTGCATTTTGAAATATAATCATTGACTTTTAATAGGAATGTTGTGTAACTTTTTTTAAGTATCTGTTTATTTAAACAATTTTCAAAAATGCAAAAAAAAAAAATGTTTTTAATTATTTCGTTTCTAGTCATTAGCAACAACTAAAATAATCAGCACATTCAATAGTTTTAAATTAAAAAAATAAATCAAAAAGTATGGGCAATTTATTTTTGTCTTGTTATATCTAAAAAAGTAAAAAACTTTTTGGATCAGTAATAACTTATCCATCTGCCAGCCTACGACTAGGGTTGAATACAAACTAAGTATAATTGAAATTTTTTTCAGGTTTTAATCAAGTTAAGATTTTTCTTTCAGTCAGCCAATTCCATTTACTTAAATGTTGATTGGCAAATAGATATCTAACTATTTTTACTTATATTGTATCACAATAATGGTAAAATACTTCTTATTAACTCACATTTATTGCAACCTTCCATCACTATGATGACAAATGGAAACTTTTGCCGAGTTCCGATTTTTGTATATCAATACACTCTTCTTTTTCTTTCTATCTTATATACTTATAATATTTTCTATGCTATTATTTGGCATCCATGCCCTAAAGAAGAAGTCATATAGAAGAGGTTCCAATATTTATAAGTAACTTATAGTCTAAGTATGATTGATAAAATTTCAGTACACAAATAGACTTATATTCGCCCAACTTTTGTTACACCCTCTTATTGGTTATCTCCTGCCAAATTACACTTTTGTTAATGAATCGTTTTTACTTTTTATTTTTCCTTGTGTATATTTATATAATATGGAGTAAGCAACTTTGATTGTTTAATATAAATATTCTTGGAAATGCATTAAAGTATGTATTTACAGTATATATAGGATATATTATGAATGAAAATATTTGTTTTTTCTATTTAAATAAAGGATAAAATATTAAATAATAACCAAAGTATGAATTATACACTACAATAATATAAAGCTCTTAAGAACCAATTTTAAGAACTTTCATCTGTTGTGCCTAGCCCCAACATTACTAACCATAAATCAAAATAGACTTGAATCTTATTTGTATTGAATAGACTTTCCTTGCTTTATTTAAAAGTCTGAAAATTGAAATACATATAGTTATCGTATAGAGAGCTCTTAATGCTTTTATTCATGATATTTAAAAAAAACCATTTTATTAATTACATGATTGCTTATATAGAATATGTACACACGCACACAGAATGAAATATTATTATATTTTATCAAAGTGCAACTCAGTAAAACAGTTATTAAGTAAATCTATTTTATATTTTTAAATAATAAAATTGAAAAATACTTATACAGAAATAAACAATACTGAGTTTAAAATATTTTGAATTTGGATTGATTTATCAAAAAATTTATATATAGTGATTTTTTGATTTTCAACATACCAAGAAATAAGCAGCAAAGGATATTGGATGTACCTTCTAAACTGATATGAAGAGAATAACAGAATATGTCAGAAAAAAATTAGACTTATATAATGGATAAAAAAGAATGATCCTTAATCACATTGGTGATCACTAATCAATAACTCATCAGAAATAAATGGCTTTATAAAATATAGATGAGTTTCTATATATATATATGATTGTTGGTGAGTCATTTATTAATGTGGAATAAGTAGTAATCTAAATAATTTAAAAATATTGCATGCGTTATATCTTCTTTCCCTAATCGAAATAGCTGTGGAAACATTCTTTGTGAATGTATCAGTTATATTAATAAGTAAAATGTATCAAAAAAAGATACTATGCTATTAATTTAAACATTATTACCATGTAAGTGGACTTATTTGGATGTGAAGTAATTTACTGCATTGATGTAAGCAGACAGATATATGAAAAACTTGTAGATAGAACCATGAATGTATATATTGTCATGAATAAGTATAACTATTTAGGAATCGTTTTAAGTAATCGGAGAAATTGCTTAGATGAATGGGAGAAAAAAATGATAAATGAATAAAGAAATTAACAGTGTTTTCATATAATAAATATGATGTAGCAAGAATTGTATGGAAGGGAATGGCATTAGTAGGGTTAACTTATGTTAACTATGCATTATGTGTCAGTAAAGAGATGTTAGATTATTTAGGAAAGTACAAAGAGAAGTAGAAAGACATGCATTAGATGCAGATGTGTGGATGGCAAAGGGGGGAAATTCAAGGAGAAATGGAATGGTCAAGTTTTTATATGAGAGATGCAAAAAGAAAAATGAAAATCTTCGGTAAATTGCAATTTATAATAGTAAAAGAATAGCCAAAATGGTACTTAATTGGGCTACGAGTAAAGGACAGGTAACAAAATGGGTGAGAATGGCAGTATGGTATGCAAAAAATTTGGATAAAGATTTTATGTCAAAATACTGTACAAAAGGTGGAATGATTTTAGTAGGATTGTTGAATGTTATAATGGCAAAGAATGGGATAGAGGGAAATGGAGAACTAGCATGAAGAGTAAAAAAAGTTTATATATAGAAGTAAACAGAATATTGGGTGTGAGTTAAGTTATGATAATAGCAAGGAAAGTAGTTTACTGTTTAAGGCTCAAACAGGATCGTTAGCAACAAGGGAATATACACATAATTGAAGAAATGTAAGTGATTTAGTGTAAGGAAGTCATGGAAAATATTAGGCATCTGCTAATTGAATGTAAATGCTTACAAGCAGAAACTGGTTCAAATAATGAAGTTGTGGGAGAATAAATATAAACAAAGTGATTATATGGAAAGTAGTTTCTTGGTCTTTATGCTGTGTTTGAAAAAATTTAATGAGGATCTAGGTGTAAAGGCCATGTAGGGGACAAAGATAATGTTATGCAAAGGGAAGAGAAGGTGGCCAACAGGTTTCTCTGGGCATAGTGGCTGAGATTCCTGACTTTGATAAAGGAATAGCCATATCACATCACAAATAAATGGCTAGAGTATCTTTAAATATATGAATGTCAATATTGGATTCAAAAGAATACTTATTTCAATTATCTAATAGGCATTACATTTTTTATCTAATAGATATTACATTTTATTTATTTAGATGCACAAATAATATCTAAATAGATTATTTAACAATAAATGTCAATATAAACAATTTATTTCATTAAAATTTTGTTGGTCTTGCCAGTATATGTGCTTATTAATATATATAATAAATAACACTATAAGTAGTGACATCAGCTTGTTTTTTGAACTGATATATATATATATTTTTAATGTAAATTTTATTACTATGTGATCATTCCTGAAAACTTTGCATTATCTAAACTTAGGCAATAACAGGATCTTTAGAAAAAGTAGAATCAATAATCAGTAATCCATGCAAAAGTTCACAAAGACTAACAAAAAGCAAAAAATAATATTGTACGATAACACATGCAAAAAATTGAAGCAGTGAATGGAAAAGACCTGTGTAAGTGTCTACAGAGCCAGCTGCAAGATATATAAATTGTACTCTGCATGGTGCAATTGCAATTAGATGCCAAGTTAAATTTTCAAAAATTAAAACTTTAAAATTAACAGCATTTTAAAATATACTTTTGATTGATATTTGTTTAAATCAAAGACTACTGATAATAAAAAAACGCATTTCTAATATTTTGGTAGTCTTCATCTTTATGGGGTTTTTTTAGCTTTGACCACATGAATACTACTGCATCTTGGCACAGGATACATATAAATAAATAAACACTAATAGCTTTATGTTCATAAAAAGTTTGAGTGCCAGAGATGGTCCTGGGACCTACCAAATCAAATGGTCTACCAATTATGCCAAACCGTGCATATTGAAAATGCATAATTAGTGATTTTATAAAAATAGCAATCGTATTTAAAACTGAGAAAGTTAACATCAATCATTTATCATTGAAGCATTTATTTGCTACAAGTATTCAATCGTTTTATTTTCATTGTTAAAAATTATTTTACAAATTACATATTAATTTCAATTATAATAGTAACACTTATAAATAATTGGGATTTCATATTAGATTTTGTATTTTCAAAAATAATAAACTTAACAAATGTTTCTCTTAAAGTTATAATTATTAATATATATGTATATGTGTAAATTATTTTTTGAATAAAATACTGTTATTTTTATCATAATTTTGTGATTTATTATATATATAGCTTTGTTTAACTGCAAGCGGTTTTTCATGTTCAAATTTAGCAGACAAATAACATGTAAGAAAACAAAGGTCACATTATTGCTCCATAATATATCACATGTATATTGAAAAAATATAATTTAGAAGACATTTTAATACCAGAATGTGTTGTGTTTATTGTGAATTAATATAAACACAAATATATGTAAATATGTTTTATAATATATTTATTAATAATACATGAAACATATACATTTGCATCTTTACAATAGTTATATTCCACCTGCTACCATTGGTGAGGTATAGCTCCTACTTCTAGGTGGAACTATAGGAGAAGGGTCTGCATGTGCCCTTATAAATTTCCTACCACTTCCATCTTTACTGTGACAGCCTGTCTCATAACACTTCTAATTGTATTTGATAGCTTGTTTTGTGTCAGTATTTGGTTCTAGCAGCTTCCAGTTCTGAAGGTGGCCTTGCCTTACTGCATCTACCAATTTTCCTGACAGCTATTCTCTAGGGAGCATAGATTTTGTTTTGACTAACCTTCAAAAAACTTGATTATTTATTGCCAGATCCCCATCCCTAATGGAAACATTCGGATTCAGTGAGCATCATATTTATCATTGACTATGCATTATCTACTTGTATTTAAAGGCAAGATGAGATATGATATTCTCTCCCTATCTAAAATTAGTCCTGGAGAATGTAATCATGCAGGTACATTGATAGATATCTTCGTTTTGTGGCTTCATCCAGTTTGGTGATCTCAGCAGCCACCATTGTTTGATTTTTTAACTTTGATCACAATTTCTGGAACCAATTTGGTGGTTCCCTTAAATGTATAGCATAAGACTTGAGCACCTATCCAGTTTTTTTGCATTTTCAATTTCATGCTTTATTTTATAGTTCAAACCCATGTGATTAACAACTACTTCTGGGTAGACCCTGCTTGAATTTATTGTTCTGAGATGGTTCACTTATAGTCACAGTAAAATCTAAATAAATGAACTAGTCACATCCTAATAAATTGCTTTGCTTATCAGTAGACACAAGAGGCAGATATCTACTTTTATTTATTATAACTTTAACTCTTGTCTGACCCCAGAATGCTCCTTGATTACCCTACTAGTCAATAATTGTTTTGCTGCTAAGATGTAGCTGATATTTATTTTTCTTATTAATGATGGCCCATTTCTTTTTTGATACAATGGATACTGCAGACCCAGTATCCAGTTCCATTATTACAGGTATATCAATAATAATTCTGCATTTGAATGCAGAACTAATGCCATTTTAGATTTTAAATTGCCTTTCCAGCATTTCCAAATGGATTCTTTCATTCTGTTATTAGCTCCTTGTTTTTTTATAAAACAATTTGCTTTTGTGTGCCTGACTAGTAGTATGTATACACTGTCCACCGGTGATAACATTCGGTATGTGCATGTATTGGTCACATCTATAACAATGTTCTTTATTCGTTGTTGCTGATTTATATGAGTAGTGACCTTTACTGTCAGCTGGGTGCTTGTCTGACAGTTTTTTGCTCGATGGTTTGAATGCTATAGTCCATTTTTTTCCAACGAGTTTGCTTGACTGTTGATTCTGCCAGTCAATTGAGAAACGAACCAAATGTTATATCAGGGACTATTAGGAACTTGATCCTCATGCCACAAATAAAACGATCTGGCAGAGCTTTGTTGCAAGACTTTGAAATCACATTTTAACGCTAGTTTTCTTATTTAAACAGCAAAATCTTTAGCTTTTTCACCTTTCCCCTGCATACAGAGATTGAAGTGATATATCTGCATTATTAGTAGGGATATTGAGCAGAAAAAGTTTTTTGAGTAGAGATAATGCTTATTAGCTGGCAACACGGTGGCTTGTGCTTGAAGAATCTCATGCTTGAGATCCAATGACAGAAATGTGGATAGCTAATTTTAACTCTGGCCTTTTGATTTGATTATCCTACATATAGAAGAGTACTTGATCCTTGTAGCTTGACCAACTTCGAATAAGCCTGATCAAATTCTTTGATTGAGTCAATTTTAGCCATTTTATTTTTTCTCTTTTTGCTACCATGAGAAAAATTTTTTTTTATTTAATAATGAACAAGTAATCATTTGTGATTGATTTTTTAAATGTTTATTTCTATTGATGCACCAATTACATTAGCTGACAATTTTTTAAATAACAGAACGAGATAACCCATTATTGTTAACAAGTAACCATTCACATTTGATTTCTAAAAATTTTATTCATGTACCAATAATACTAGCAGTTAAGTTTTTTGATTAATGACAAAATCTGCAAGGGCAAGACTCATTTTAAAAACTTTTTATTTATTTTGATTTTGTCAACTGCACCAAATCTATTGTGTTTAGATATGATTATATATAAACATAAATGTGTGTAAATATGTTTTATAATATTATTAATACATAAAACAAATATACATTTACATATTTATGATATTTACAATGATATTCCGCCTGTTACCCTTTGTGAGGTATAGCTCCTACTTCTATATAGAACTATGGAAGGGACTGTACATGGTTTTCTACCACTTCTAGCTATACTAATGACAGTCTGCCTTGTGTCAGCATTTGGTTCTAACAGCTTCCCAGTCTTGAATGTGGACTTGCCTCTCTGCATCAATTGATTTGCTTGACAACTATTATCTGAAACAGGTAGATTGTGTTTTTCAGCTCTGTGACAGTAATTCTCTGACCCTACATTCAAAAAGCTTGACTATTTATTGCCAGATTCTCATCTAATGGAAACATTCAGATTCAGCGAGCATCATCACCTATTTGCCCATTCTTGTCATTCGTTATGCGTTATCTATTTATATGCATATTGGTTTGAAGCAGTGAATGCTCAATCTGATCTAGATAAGACAGAATCTGGACTAGTTCATTATTTAAAGGCTAGATGAGATGACTGAATGAAAAAATAAGATATGAATAGTTAAATTGAATTATAAAACGTTTGTCATCTATTTTAATTAATCATTACTATTTTTTATTAATCTTATCTATATGTTATTTTGTGATTTAGAACATTAGATATTTTACCAAATATAAATGGCTTAATGAATAAAAAGGTTAGAAGTTTTAATAGAATTTGTTTGCTTTAGATATTTAACATGTTAAAAGATATCTGTGTGACAGAGAATTAAATTTTATTTACATTTTTTCAGTTCTGCACAGTTGTTGAAAAACATAAAGAGGAAAACTTTAAAAGCGGGGGGGGGGGGGGTGAATTGTGTATTATGATTATTGACAGCAGGAAATTTACAGTTTCAATTCTGTTTTTTTTTTTTTTTAACTTGCAAGAATATTGAATGCTAATATGAACAGTAAACTTTAGGCAAAAGTGATTCTGTAATATAAATCATGGAATAAAGAAAACTCATGAGAGCCTTTTTTCAACTTAATCATCTCACAATAGATTCATATATATAAATCTTAAGCAAAGTTCACCTATACTGCTATATAAAATGTTCCTCTATGATTCAATTATTATGGATAATCAGTTTTGTTCGTTTCTGTCAGTGTAATCATATACATATTGTGTCATTTGGCATGTTCCTACCACACCTGATTATATACGTGTAATCTTTAATTATTTTTTTTTTGTCGTTAAATATCAAACTATTAATCATTAAAACCATATCGCCTGTCATGAGATTTAACTAATATTTTGTCCGTATTTTTTTTTTTACTTGTAAAAAGTAATTCGAAATTAAATTCTTTAGAGACCCAAAGTTACATTTAAAAAAGGAGAAAACCTATTTTGCTTAAGATGTGAATGATAACATATATGTCTTATAAACACTAACTTTGATCTATAAATAATAAAATATTTTGAAATTACTTATTTTGTTGCCCTGTATTTTAGATCACTAATAAAAGAAGGAAAATGAAATCACTTTAATTTCGGGAATATTATTTTATTAAAATAACACTATTTGTACATTAATAAATGACTGGTGTATGTTATCTATAATAATTTGTGTGTTTAAAATTATATTGATCCACATTACAATAATTGTTTGAAGCAATAAGCGAGTAAAGTTCTCTTGCAACATTGGAAAGCAACAAGAAAAGAGACATTATATATATTCTTTTTTGAAAAACAACTGACATAGACGTCCATACCACCCAAGAAGTTCTTTATTATTATTATTTTTCTTTCTCAGATTGTATATGTTTATACACTTCTCTTAACCATTCAGAAAAGCTACACTGTTAAATATTTTACTTAGAAGCAATGTATGTACTGTATTCATAAAATCATTTATAAAAGAACAATAAAACCTGAAGTGCCATAGACAAATGTTGACATTTGTTCTTAAGGACCACAGAATGATTAAGGTTATCTAACAATTAAATCACAATTCCTATCATATAAAATTCTTTCTTGTTTTCAACAAAATGTTCAGCAAATTACAATTCGAATTTAAAGCATACGAGTATAAACAGACATATATCAAGAATAAAATGTTAACCATCATAAATGAAATAAAATACTAGGTCCATGGAAGAAACTAAATTAAATTTTGACATTTACCCTGTCAATAAGGATTATTTATTAAAAAAAAAGAAAATAGAACATCTTAATATATCATTTTTATCATGACACTATCTATTGGATATAGTATGTTTCTCACATTCTATTGGTAATATATATTATACACATGTCAGAATTATAAATATATAAGTTATAACGTTTGTGGACATTACAATAAATAGACATAAATTTATAGCTGATATTAAAAAGGATTATGATAAATGACAGGAATTATTATTTGCTGAAACTTGCATTTGGATATGCATATAAAGTGGATTATACAATTATAAATTACACATTAAATATCTAAAGGAATTTGTAGTGTTTGTAAAAATGGCAGACGTGCACTCCAGAAAAACTAGAATTTGTTCAAGTGGTTGTTGTAGATCGTGCACTGATAACGGAGGAAGCTAAGTAACATAATGGCGGACGATAATTCCAAGAGATATTTGCTTATTGCAAATATTTTTGGATAAAAGACGTTACCTGATTGGACAAGGATTAATTGCTACAGTTATCAGCAAGCAATAAAAGACAGTGTAACAACTACGCAGGTGAAGGCAGTTATTAGCAGGCATATTGGGAGAACATCGAGCAGTGTAACATCGGGAGTAGTAGAGAGCAGTCACGCAGTAGCAAGTTGCAGACCATGCGTTTGGAGAGCATCCATTTGCAGACCATTCATTGGAGAGCAGTCGGTGCAGACCATTCCTTGAAGAGCATCCATGGCTGAGCTTGGTTGCAGACTAATTCATTGGAGAGCTTCATTGCAGACCAATTCATTTGGAGAGCTTTGTGGCAGACCAATGCGTTTGGAGAGCTTCGTTGGAAAAGAACAGTGTGGGAATTGTATAATGTTATTTGCTGACCGCACAGTATGACTTGCAGTTTTAACCTTGGCACAGTCGTAAGTGCGGATGTAACAATGGTGCAGTCACATTTGGAGCCTGGGAGTAGCGAATACATTGAACTACGGGTTTAGCCGTGGATGGAGAAACCAGGTGAAAATGTCAGTCCCAATTAGTAACATTAACAACGGAAGAGAATAGTAAGTCTATGTGATAACAGAATTAAAGTCTACAACTACTGTCAGGGAAATTGTACTGGATTATTCCAAGAACCACACTCAAATTGTTTTGTATTATTATTTCATTTTAGAATATTTTCATGACTTTATACAGACAGCTGTCATCCAAGATAAACATCAGAAAAAAAGACCAAGGTGAACAATTTATCCAGGATGAAACCAAAGGGAAAAAGAATGGCAATGTCTGGGAAGATAAGAGTAACTTCCATGATCACATTGGAACAAAATGAACTGGATCTCTGACCATTGCACCAGGATTGTCCAACTATCATGGTAAAGATTGAAAACATCCTAGTTAGGGCATTAATAGACATGGGTAACCAGGTGTCTCTATTCTCCGATGAATGGTGGAACATGACACATAGTTCATACATACAACCAATCACACCAAAACTGGCCACCCAAGTAGTTCTTGCCAATGGTGAAGATGCCATTGTGGGGTCATACCAGATGAAGTTGAATTTAAACATTGGCACTAAATATGTATGCCACACATTTCAGACTATGCCAGGTTTAATCCAGGATGCACCATTAGGGTTAGACTTCCTTGAGAAGCATGACTCCCAAATAAATTATCAGGATGAACCTTTGAATTTTATAAAGAAAAAATGGATTTTGGCAACAACTCACTAAACTGTATCAAAAAAACTTACCCTCAGCAGAACAACAAACAAAAGTACGTGGGACACTAAAGAGCAGCACACTTCACATCATGCTTTTAAGCATTTCACAAACCTCTTCACTAGTTGGTACATAATGACAACACAAGTGGTGGCACACCATATAGAAAAAAATCCAGTACATGACACAAGTAGCAAACATCCAAGGCCACTCATGAGAAGAAAGAAACTAGGAGAAAATGATTTCCTGTTGGAGAATAAAAAAAATACCCAGAGGCCATTTGGCACAAGAATGTTGGGGCTGTATAATGGCCTGATAACAAACACTGAACAACAGGGTGGGAATACCACATCCCAGAGAGGAAGATCCACCCATAAAAGGATCACAACAAAAGGGATGAATAAAATAACAATAGGAAGATAGACCTTATGGAACAAACTCACGGACCATAAAACAGGAAAAGAGACAAATACTTTAATAAGATAATTAACATTAACATCATGTAATGTTTATTCTCCCATAAATATACACAAGGCAACAGAAAGGCTCCCCCAGTATCACTCTACTCCACTTCATGCCAAAGGTAAGTAGAGTCTTTTTTTTTGTTTTTTTAATAAGTTCTGGGAATATGAAGCTACACATATATACATATTAAATATATGTATGCTTGCTTCACCATTCACTATGGTTTAACTAAAGACCCTGAGTCCAACCACAGTGAATGTAGGTTAAATTTAAATAAAAAAAATAATACATTCAAGAAATTTTATAAAATGTAAAAGGCTTAAATTGTAGAAAACAAAATAAAATTCCTAGAATCAAAACTCATTAGAGAAAAAGATTAGTTAGATAGGAATAATTAATTAAAAAAAATTTCTTAATTAAAAATAAGATAACAGAAAAATGGCATTGGAATGTAAGATGGCCACAAGTTAGGTATAAATTGAGAGCTTGTTTTGTTCTCTCTCTTTTATCTGGCTCTGCTCTACCACTTGGACTGAAAAACAGCCACAAAGATTTTTTTTATTGGAGGAAAAATAAAGAAATATAATTAATTTTTTGGACAGATCTCAGCAACCAGAAATATTTGAGCTCCCTGCTGAATAGATTTGTAAGCCACCAGCCTTCTATAGACAAGAACAAAAAGAACTTAAAATGGGTGCTGTAGGTAAGTAGACTTCTCGCCATCTCACCCATTTTCCTGTCTGATGGAGTCTGAAAGATGTAACCCAAGAAATGTAGAGTGCTAGAACAATTTTGTCTGACCATAACCGAGGACAAATCACCCTAAGCCATCAGTACGGACTGCAGACCAGAATGTCTTCATGACTATCTAATAAAAACGTACACAATCTTAAATGGTTACCAGTAACTTTAATTTCCACTTATATTTTATTTTGGCTTAAATCATAAACTTAAATCATTTGTGCATGCATTATAATGTGTTCATATATGTAGCCAGATAATTTTTAACATTTTCATTGTTGTTTTTTTGTTGACAAGTATAATGGCGATTCTTAATCTCATTAATGTATACATAAATCTTTCGGGTTTTTTTTTTTAAATTAACATCACCAATATACATTACTAGAATAGTATACTTATACTACTTATATGTTTTTTTAAAGAAAGAAACGATTTCTTTCTTATAGTCTGGAATATATAGAGAGAGAAGGAACTGGAAGGGAGAAATAATTTAACTTTATTTATTCTTACTTGTTTAACCTGCTTCAATGAATACAGGGAGATTTCAGATTATTATAAAACTTCATTTGGATAAAAAAATAAAAAAACCTTCCAATTCCCTCCTGCTGCTGTTGGTTTTACTGCTTTATATATATATATTAGAGAGGGAAAAAGCAGAACATGCAATTGTTTTTTTTTTTTTAGAAAAGTAATTCAATGTTTCTTTTAATTTATGCTTAAATATAAAAGAAAATGACATTCGAGTATATATATATCAAAGTGTTCAATTTTATGCATTTTATAAAAAAGATCCAATCCTGTCTTATATTTTTTATACTTTCTTTAAGTCAGCCTGGGTTCTTAATAATATATATATATTTGTCTAAAATGTATGTAGCTTAAGCATTTTATAATTTTATTAGATGTAAGAGAGGGTACAGTACAGTTATATATATAAATTAAAATCTTATGTCTTCATTAACTCTAAGGATGAACTAGTTAAATAGTGATTAATTTTAATATACATATCTTTCTTATATTTTAATGTTAGTTAAAAGGTGTAAAGTAATAATTATTTTTAGGAGTGGATATTTTCTCACTCTCAGAAAATTTTGAAGTCATTATTTTATATATGTATATTTTACTTAAGATTTTTGAAGTTTAACGATCGTTTGACCACATTTTACTCGGTGATTCGTGGGTGTCTCGGCACATCCACAGCTCCTGCCATCTTTGATTCATAGACTAATACTGCTCCAAGATTGCCATTGATGATAAAGTAAATCTTGACCCCTTTTCAAATATTACTAATGGACACAAGCACTTATACTCTGGTCTTGAGCTTGGATCATGCTGCAGCGAACAAGCTCCATTTCTCTATGTGTTAGACCTGGAGTGCTATCCAGATCTCAAGTTAGCCATGTATAAAACCTTTGTGCCCTGAGACTTGCTTCTAAACTCACATATTTGAATCACCAAGGACCACAATAGTTTTTAATTTCATTATGGATAAAACTTTACCTTATCATATGCTCAAGATACTACTGAGTAAATCTGAAAAATGTTCACTGGAGGGGGGGATTCATCTTTATTTTGTCATTTAAATGGAGCTATCTTTGAACATGGCCTAAATCTATTCAACTAGTTTAACCAATTATCCATTTTTGTAGCTTTACCCTTGAGTTATGTTTTTCTGTCTCTCTTTTAAAGTAAAGCACCCAGCTGTTGGCTAAATATGGTATTGTTATGTAATTACAATACAATTGTTTAAAATACATTAAATGTATCTTACTAATGTATATCTATACATATATATGTTTGTAGATGCAAGAAAATTACTTGCAATATTTTCTTTTATTATTTAGTCTTCAAATTGTTGTTTCTATTGTTGATTCAACTAATAAAAATGTCATTCGCTAATCTAATTATATATTAATTGTCTGTGTTTTTTATATAGTTTAAACCTGATTTTTCTTCGTTAAAATTACCCTTTTGGGATATCATCTCTCCCTGACCACTGGGCATACATAAAGAATGAATTCTAGTGAGTTTTGGGGAGTAAGTTGCTTAGTAGCAATCTGGAGGAGTAGGTGAGGTTCGAACCCCCTCTACCTGCATCTCTTGGTTAGGTTAAAGCAGCTCTACTTTTTATACCATTACAATATATATATATATGTAATAAATTAATATTACATATATATATATATAATTTATTGCAGTGGTAGAATGGCAGATTTGAGAGTAAATGTCCAAGGATCACAGCTCAACTCTATCATTTACAATACTCAAATATAATATGACCTCTGAGTAATGATTATTAATAAAATAGCAAAAAAAGTACAAATATTGCTATAATTCTGATGGACATTGTTAATCTGCAGTTTTATTTCACTTTTAAACTGATTTTTGTTTCCCCTTTTTTATTTTCTCTTCTCAAAAATTAAACCAGAATTTTCCAATGAGTTACTTTGTGGAAAACAATGTTTATCGATCTTACCCTTTCCTTTAAAAAAATATTTAAACAGTAATTTAAAAAAAATAGACATGATAATACAATAATAGATATTATTTACTATTACTGTGGACTAAAAAGCCAGAAAATAATTATTTTTTTAACCACAATTGAGGTTTTTGTATTTATCTTTGAATAAAAATGGGGGGGGGGGGGTTTCCAGATCCCCACTATAAGGATTGACTTAATTAAGTTTTGGACTGCCTATAATTTTATTCCCATTTAAATATAAAAATTCCAATTACAGTTGAAGAAAACAATTATTTTCTGGCTTTTTAGTCTACAATGACAGTAAATAAAAGCATTCATTATAAATATTTTTTTATATGAGTCAGCTTAATGTTTGAAAATAAAATCATGCATATTAAATAAAAATCTTTTACAATAAATTTTTATTTATTTGAAAAGAATTTTTAAATAATCAACTTTTCCAATGAAAATAAAAAATGTCATAGATTTTAAAAAAAAGTGAATTTTTACGATCAAAAATTTGTTTTTATTTCAATTTTAAATGATTTCTAAAATACTTTTTAATGCAACCTTTTTAAAAATATAGAAATACCACCCTTTCACATGTATTACTGAAAATTTATCAAAGCAGTATCTTAATGTCATATTGCATTGTCAGTGATTTATAACCATAATACATAATTTGAACAAATTCTATTGGATATAAATATTTTAAAACTCAATTTTAAAATTTTACCCAAATAAACAGATTCTAACTTACATAAAAGCATTTAAAAATATTTTCTTACAAAAATCATTTTATTTGTAAGTTAGTGCAATAGAAATTTTTAATCACAGGAAAGTACATGAAAGTATATACATTTCAATATAGGCAAAAAAAAATATTCCATTAAAACTATAATTTACAATGAGATTGATTTATATAAAAACCATTTTGAAAGTTCCCAAATCATATCAGCCAAAGATACATATAAAAGGAAACTAAATTTCAAATACAAAATTCAAATCTGTGTTTTTAGTATGCTCTTGACACCACTGATCCATTCTCTCATTTAAAGCAACAGTAAAATAGTTTTTCCAATCACCAACTTCACCTAAAAAAGATACAAAAATAACAGAAAGTATAATCAAATGTAATTAATCACACAAAAAAGATATCTAAAATAAAATTTTGGAAAAAATATATTTCTAAAATGTAGACATCTAATAAGAAATGCTCTTTGAGGGCAGATCAGATACATCTTGGAATTTTTTTTTTAAATCACAAGCTTATGGGTTTTTTCTTTTAGGTAGATTAGCTCATAACCAACTCAAGTAGCCAGTCAATTATTGCTTGGTAAATAAATATCTAGCCACTTTTGTCTGTGAATAGAGGAATTTGAATTCAGGATTAGTCTATTTATCCTCCACTCTATCTCAAGCAACTGATATACATTACAACACATATGCATTAAAGATATATGATCTCCAACATACATATTTCATGCAGAATCAGCACTCATCAGTTGGTTCCAGATCATAATCTCCCATACATATATACAATCAGTGCTCAGTTTATGGGAAGGCTTCAATATCCTCACCCTTACAACTATTCAACCATCCATTTCATTGCTTGAGATAGAGTGGAAGATGAATAGACTGAAAAATCCTGAGTTCAAATCCCTCTATTTACCTATATGAAACATTCAGTATAAGTAAATTACATACTGTCTTAGAATTATTAGCTACTCTTACAAAATTTTCAGATAACTTTGAATTGATTAAATATGTTTTAATGAGCTGACTAAATATAAAAAATACATATAATGAGGACTTTATTACTGGTGAAGAAATATAGTTTCCATGAATATTTAGATCAAAATTAACTCTAGCTTTTCCTTGTATAATATTTAATAATAAAAAAGATTGAAAGGCGTATCAAATCTGACTTCTATATACATCATTTGAATGAGTTGGTTTTTTAAATAAAATGCTAATAATATTTAAATGGCTTCAGAAAGAAGTTTACTATTAACTAAAAGGTGATACTTTGATACCTCTTTGAGGTTTTGGCAAAAATGAGCAGAGCAGAGTTTTAACATCCACTCCATACATTCTTGCAATTGTAAACTGTTATCATTATGCAACTATTCATATATGATGGAGTAAAAGCAATGTTAATATTGTAGACTCGAAGAAAATATTAAATACAATCTTAATATATTTTTGCTGATGAGCATTCTTATCAAAGGTAAATAATAAAAAAAAACAGAAATATGAAATTATACATTTAAAGGTATTCCAAAATGTATTCAACTGAATCAATATTAATGTACCATAGATAAAATAAATATGGATGACTGCTCAAACAATTTGCATTAACCAGGGTAAAAGTTCAATGGGTTTTACCTCTAAGTTTATAACCAAGAAACATTATGGTCTATTTTCTTAGATCTGATATTTTTAAATTAAGATATCATTTGAGTGTACCAAGTATCTGAAAAGTAAGGCAGTAATTTGCAACTTAAGGCAGAGAGTGCTAAGAATAGTGGGTTACAAAGCAGCATCAATTGGGAAAAAAATTGCATAATATTAACAGAATATTGTCAAACTTCATGAAGTTAAAAGAAAAATGAAGGAACAATTGATTTAAAAAACAGACCTTGCAGTAAAGATACAAATATAAGAAGCTCAATTGGGGTAGGATTCTTTATAAATAAACAATGAAAGAATAACATTGTGGAGATTAATGGTATATCCGAAAAAGTGGCAAGATTAATTACTTAATTTAATGGAATGTAGATAATTCAGGTTTAATTCCCAACATGTTCTCATTATAATGAAGTAGAGGATTTTTATTTAGATGTATAAAATGTTTTTGATCAGTTTAAACATTTTAAATTTGTCATAGATCTTAATGTCAGAAACAAAAGAAAGATAAAAATATTGTGACTAAATCAGGATATAAAAAAAAAAATGAAATAAAAAAACTAGTGGAATTTGATGAAAAAGAAATTTAAACTTTGAATTCTTTTTTTAAGAGATATCTAAAGCTGAAATGGAAATGAAAGCATCCAAATGAAGATACAGTTGAATTGGATATTTTAATCAATAGAAAATATATGATTCAAGATTATAATATATTTAAGAGAATCGATACAGAAGTGATAAAGTGAAATATGAGATAATTCAAAACTGGAGAGACAAAAGCTAATAAAAAAGACAGTGATAGCAGTAGAGATTCCTAACTTTCAAAAATATTCTATTGAATAGATCTTGAAAATCATTTTAAAATATTAGCAGGCATATATAATGATTCAAAGTTGAACCAAATGAATAAGAACATAACTTTACATTGAAAACTAATACAAAAAGTAGTTATTTGCTAATAAATTTTAACTAAATCATTAAAATGTATGAACAAAAACAGGGATATGAAAATATTTTAAAATAATCCATTTAGAAGAATTTGGTATTTGAATTCTGAAGAAAGGACAAAAAGAATAAATGATGATATAAGAAATATATGTTAACTGGTAAGTAAAGTTGTAAAAAAGAAAAAGTGTAACAGTATCTTGATATTAGAAGGGAAGTTATTTCATCAATAAAAAGAAAATGTGACATCATTACTTTTTTAAAAAATCACATCATTTAATGTAATAAAAAGCCTCTATAATTACAAAATTTTATAACTTCATGCAGCATTCATTATAAACAAAGATGGGGTTGAAAGAACTGCAATAAAATACTTTTAGATATAGAAACATATCTCCAAAAAGGAAGACTGCAATGTTTCTCATGACTCTCCAAGGATGTAAAAGTTGGACACTAAAAAAAGAAAATTAGGAACTATACCATTGGCAAAAACTATTGAAAATTTAATGGATAATAAGAAAAACAAAGAAGTACTAGTATTTATATATTGGACTATTTCCATCATCTAATATAAGTATTGAATGTCTTTAGAAAAATTTAACTTTATTTAAATATTCCCAATACATTCAACTGTTAGTAATAGCACACAGGTTACTAAGTGTTGAATGTATTGGAAATATTTAAATAAAGTTAAATTTTTCTAAAGACATTCAATTCTTTTATTAGATGATGGAAATAGTTCAACTAAAATATCATCATCACAAACCTTCCGGAAAACAAGTAACTTGATCAAACTTAAGTTCGCACTTGAAGCATGATTGCCCAAATTAAAATTATCCTATTTGCTTACATTATGAAATAATTTAATATATTAAAAAAAAAGTAAAATGCCTAAAAAGGTTATTGGTGAAAGAGGTAGAAGGTAATCAGCAATAAAATGGATGGCCTCCATAATCATAATAATAAATGAGCTTTTGAGTAGCCTGAAAACCCCAAATAGACAATAAGTCATTATGAAGAAATATTATTCATATCTTCTGAAGTTCCTTCCTGACTTGACAGCATTTAAAAATAATATTTTGATAAGAATGGTGATATTTTGAGATGGGAAGCAATTAAGTAAAACATTCATTTTTCACTTTGTTGAAAAAACATTTCAAAGTTGTATCTGTTAATTTTGTTTTGGTCAGAATATAAATATCAGTATAATAAAAGCTATTCATTATCATAAAGATAATAAATAGGGTATGCCCTTTGAATAAAATATACATTCACTCCAATTGTGCACGATAAATCTTTACTACAGCTGCCAAATGCATTTCAGAAATAATTTCCTTCGTCAACTGCATTGGAGCACTATCAGCAATTCATGTATATATTAGCTACTTAACTTATACTTCTATCACGAATTATATAGTAATAAAGAACAACTACCTCCTACATCTATTATATTTTCTGAATTGCCCAGAATTTTAAATGAAGAAGTGAGACCTGAAATTAAATTTATGAAGATAGGAAAAGCTCCAGGTAATGATGGAATTATAACTGATATATTAAAAGAAGCAGATGAAGATTACCAAATGTCTAAATGATAAAGGTGTACCAGTTGACTGGAAGAATGCAGTATTAATACTGATATTTAAAAAAGGTGACAAAGAAGATATTAGAAATTACAGACCTATCAGCCTTTTATCAGTTTTATACAAAATTTTTACCCAAGATAAATTACAATTCATCTACAGAGAACATTGGAACCAGTCAAGAGAACAAACTGGATTTAAAAGTGGTTTTAGTATAGTAGATCATATCCAGGTTTTGAGAAAAGTTATAGAAAGAACAAATGAATATGAGTTGCCATTATGCATTGGATTTGTAGATTATGAAAAGGTATTTGATTCTATAAACATTTCTTCATGATTAAAGCATTGGATTATCAAGGTATAGATCCAGGATATTGTAATATTTTGAAGAATATTTATAAAAATGCAACAATAACAATTAGATTACATAATGATAATAGGAAAGTCGACATTGAGAAGGGTGTTAGACAGGGTGACTCCATATCTCCAAAACTTTTTACAGTAGTACTGCAAGAAGTATTTTGTGGATTAAAATGGGAAGCTAAAGGATTGAACATAAATGGAGATTATTTAAGTCATTTAGATTTTGCAGATGATGTAGTTGTTTTTTGCAAATAATACTTTAGAGCTGCAGGGAATGTTGTAGGAGTTATCAGACGAAAGTAGGATTAAAGATACATGTTAAAAAGACTAAAGTAATGTTCAATGGATTTTCTCAAAATATGAAAATAAAGATTGATTATGATGAGTTAGAAGAAGTTAACAACTGCAAATAGCTTGGTCAGATTATTACTACAGAGAGAAATCTAATGGATGAAATTAATCATAGAATTAAACTTGGTTGGAATGCTTTTGGTAGAAATAACTTGATACTAAAAGGAAATATGCCTATGTGTTTAAAAAAGAAGGCTTTTAATAAATGTGTTTTACCAGTTCTTACTTATGGATCTGAGACAATGCAGAGGCTTTAAACCACTCAAAGAAGTATAGAGAGATGCATGTTAGGAGTTACAAGACTAGATCGAAAATGTAATATATGGGTAAGAGAACAAGCAGGTGTTATTGACCTCATTGAAAAAATTTAAAGACTGAAGTGGAGTTGGGCTGGACATATTGCTAAAAGAGATAATAATAGATGGGCAATTGAAATCTTAAATTGGATTCCAAGAGATTGTAAAAGACCCAGAAAGAGATCACATGTGAGATGGATGGATGAAATAAGAAAGTGTGCAGGTGTGATGTAGAGAATAGAAGCTAAAGATTGAAGAAGATGGATTGAACTTGGAGAGACTTTCATCCTGCAATGGATTGATAATGGTTGATGATGATGATGATGAATACTGTAAAGGCAACCAATTCAGTGTCAATGCAGGAATATTTAGCATTACGATCTCTTGCTATAAATTAGCCTAGGCGTCAGCAACCTAGGGTATGAAGAACATTATCATTGGCATTCTGATTGAAATGAAATAGTAAAAATTTATATTTTAATTATAGCACATGCAATTGCATAATCACCTATGTTTTGCATATATGGCTCACATGAAAATGGAAATCATGATTCAGTTCAATTTACTAATTATTTTGTATAATAAAAATACACTCTAATTTTACTACTTTCAATAAAGTAAAGAGAATGGATTTTTTCTCCTAGGGAAGATTAATTTTGCCTAGATTTGAATGCAACTGTGTGTTTAGAGTAAATTTATATTCAGGCAGAATATTATATCGATTAATTTATTTGAAAAACTTCTATTCATAATTATATACTAATACATTTTAGTTTATAGTTAGTGATAGTCAGATTAATGTATGAACAAAATCTGCAAACATGTGACCCTTGTTAAAAACCATTGTTGTTGTTTTTCTTTTAATTGTCTATTGTGTAATTAAAACAAATTTCTCATAGAGAAAAATTCCAAATGTCCATAGTTTTAAAAAAAAGAATACACTGTATATGAAAAACTTCCAATTTCAAGTTGATTTTTTTATATCACAAAAATGAGTTTCTTTGAAACATTTTTGACAAATGCTAGAAAAATACTTGATTTATTTTGTTAAGGTTCATTAATTAGCTTTTTAAATTAAATTATTGAAAATTAATTAAATTATTAAAAATTAAATGTGCTTTGCCTATTCTGAATTACTGTACATTAATCAGTAATTTTGTAAACAGTACACCTTTATTTAAAGGCCAATGGGATGAATTTTCTTCATGCCAAAGGAAATTTTAAGTATGTTTTTCAAATGCAATATAAATTAACAAAACATACATTTCATATAAGGTCCTATGTATTTTAAAATATTGAATTACCGCTAATATAAATTCTGGTTATAATGGGCTTCAAAAGCATATAATATATAATTCTGAAGCCTATTATAACAACTAATATTGATACTATATGTAATAAGATTGGTAGAATCAAGTTGGGTAACCAAATAACATTGTAACATAGGTTCAGCATAACACCACTAAAAGGTTTCCGACCCCTGAATTAACTTATTCCAACCCAAGTACATACTAATCAAGATAGGGTCAGAGATTCATTTTATTTAAATCTTAATTAAGAATCCAATATCAATAAATTTATTAGGCATGATAATGTAAGCTGACAACTCTGTAGATTTATTTTCATCTTATTCAAAGTGCATTAATCAATTTATTTCATATTTCAGTGTTGGATTTCTTAATTAAGATTTGTAATAAAATGAATTTCTGATTCTTCCCTGATTGGTCTATAGTTATGTTAGAATAAGGTAATTTATAATAAATAGCTGTAGTATTAAATAATCATATTTTGGCATTAAATCAGGGCATCATATTTTGGTGAGACTAGAGCCTCCCTGTTCATGTGGATGCCTCAACATATATATTCTTACAATAAGGTGCTAACAGATCCCACTCACTGTTCAGTTTTCAACCAGCACCGCACCTCAGTAGGACACGATTGTGAACAAAGGGACCTTGTGATCGTTTGCAGAGAATGACATGACTTAAAAAGAAAAGTGAAGGAGGCTTGCTTCATTGCTAGGGACAATTATACCATCAACAGAAAAGATATGCTACAATATATCCAAGAAATGGAATACATAAAGTCATTTGTATCGCACTTCTCATCTTGTTTGTTACAACATGGCTATGACTATGAGAGCTGTGTCCCTTGAAAGTGCTCAGCCACATTTATAATTATTTATTTTATTTTGTATTATTTTGATATATAAAGAATTTTGAAAATTCAGTTTTGTGTGTGTATGCGTTGTTAGTGCAAATCATATTTATATATTTGTATTTCACCGCAAAGTTTAAACAAATCACTTATTAGTGTAAGTTGTGCAGCTGTTATATTTGCATGGTTGTTGGAAATGTTCCCAGGAAAATGATGAAGAAAGCTATTCTTGAAATGCTTGTATGTTGCAGACTAATATGGTATGATGACTAGTTAAAAAAATAAATTACGCATGATGATTTGAGATGACATTTTTACATATATTTAATTATTATTTCAAAGTGCGCTATCTATTTCTTACATATTTCAATATTGAATTTCCTAATTGAAGTTTTTAATGCAATGAATCTCTGATTCTACCATAAGCAGCATGTAATTATGTTGTAATAGATAATTTTCACACTTCGACATTAAATTGGTTGCTATTACAGATTTAATATAAGACAAATAACCATTATACTTCTTTGTGGATTATTGGCATTATTCCAAGGCAGTTGAAAAAGAACTTATTTCTGAAATGTATGTACTCTTCAAAATGTCTGCCAATTTTTTCAAATAGCACAATAGCCATAATAAAGTTATCCATAATAATTGGATCTGATATCTATTCAAATTTATTTACATCTTAAAGATAATGTAAGATTACATTTTTTATGTTTACTGTTCATTCCTCTAATTATGGCAATTTCTTTTATGAGTATGTGATGATATTATTTGTGTGAATGCTTCTTTTTTATGATTTATAATGTGGTTATTTGAAACATACTCATGGCAAGCAGATTATTTATTATAATTCATTTATGTCTTCATTGATAAAAGACATCTAGTGAATTTCAAAGTTATTGGAATAGTGAAAGTTATTAGAGTTCTATTAACATTTTTTCTCCATTATTTTGATATAAAAAAGGAAAAAAAATTTTACTTGCCAAAAAAAACTTTAAAGGAACTGAACGAACATTTTCTGAACCTTTACTGGCAGATATTTTATTGAACTGGTTCAGAAGATTACACTGCAATACAATAATATGCTTTAACCCCATGTCATAAATCTTTGAAAAGTATGAGATATTTCCCATGGTATGTAACCATAAGTGCATTACATTATTGGTTGATCCAATGAAGAATTTCATTA
>JAQFVV010013986.1:0-58709 GCA_028023455.1 Epiperipatus broadwayi
TATATGATAAACAAAAATGTGAGTTAAAAAAACTTGCCTTAGGCAGCTTATATTTATGTCCACAGATGGCGTAGGGCTCAAAAACGCCCATCAAGCGTATGTTTTGTTTACATAAGCGTCAGAGTAGTTGGTATTCATTATCTCCCAACTATAGTTCCACTTTCAGATCATGATTTCCAAGCTATTTGCTATCATCATGATGAAAAACACGAATAAATAAACTAGATCTAAATACAAACTCTTCTGAGCGTTTATAAAACAATTTCTCATTACAGCTTCCAATCGTAGGTTTTTGGAGCCATCGTTAATGTCTTCCAAACTCAGCATAACCAAACCAGGTAGCTATATGGGTCCCAGTCTCAGTTCAGCATCACTCCATAGTATAAGCCTCTGCAATCTATATCTATTAAAAAAAAAAAAAACCTCAAAAGGTACATTTATGATAATCACTAATCTAAGTTCAACACTTGCTAACTGCTTGTGATTTATGTCTTTCAGATGGCATAGCTGACTAGAAATTGTTACTATAAATGCTCAGGGTTTGTATTTAGATCTAGTTTCTTTATTCCTGTCTTTCACTGGTGATAGCAAATAGCTTGAAATCATGATCTGAAAGTGGAATTATAGTTAAGAGATAGTGAATACTAACTACTCTGACGTTTATGTAAACAAAACATATGCTTGATGGGCGTTTTTGGTAGAAACGTCATTTGTGTACATAAATACAAGCGTTAGCAAGTTTTTTAACTTGCATTTTGTTTATCATAAATGTACCTTTGGAGGTCTTTCTTGCAATGATATAGAATTGCAGGGGCTTCTACTATGTGGTGATCCTGAACTGAGATCAGACTTATAGCTATCTGGTTTGCTATGCTGAGTTTGAGACATTACGTGTCTAAAAATTCACGCTTGCAAGCTGAATAGAAATTGTTTCATAAGCGCTCAGAGTTTGTATTTAGATCTAGTTTCTTTATTCCTGTCTTTCACTGACTGATAGCAAATAGCTTGAAATCATGATCTGAAAGTGGAATTATAGTTAGAGATAGTGAATACTAACTACTCTGACGTTTATATAAGCAAAACATACGCTTGATGGGCGGTTTTGGTACACGACGCTCTTCCGATCATCTGTGGACATAAATACAAGCGTTAGCAAGTTTTTTAACTTGCATTTTTGTTTATCATAAATGTACCTTTGAGGTCTTTCTTGCAATGATATAGATTGCAGAGGCTTCTACTATGTGGTGATGCTGAACTGAGATCAGACCCATATAGCTATCTGGTTTGCTATGCTGAGTTTGAAGACATTACGTGTCTAAAAAATTCACGCTTGCAAGCTGAATAGAAATTGTTTCATAAACGCTCAGAGTTTGTATTTAGATCTAGTTTCTTTATTCCTGTCTTTCACTGACGATAGCAAATAGCTTGAAATCATGATCTGAAAGTGGAATTATAGTTAGAGATAGTGAATACTAACTACTCTGACGTTTATGTAAACAAAACATACGCTTGATGGGCGTTTTTGGTAGAACGCCATCTGTGGACATAAATACAAGCGTTAGCAAGTTTTTTAACTTGCATTTTTGTTTATCATAAATGTACCTTTGAGGTCTTTCTTGCAATGATATAGATTGCAGAGGCTTCTACTATGTGGTGATGCTGAACTGAGATCAGACCCATATAGCTATCTGGTTTGCTATGCTGAGTTTGAAGACATTACGTGTCTAAAAAATTCACGCTTGCAAGCTGAATAGAAATTGTTTCATAAACGCTCAGAGTTTGTATTTAGATCTAGTTTCTTTATTCCTGTCTTTCACTGACGATAGCAAATAGCTTGAAATCATGATCTGAAAGTGGAATTATAGTTAGAGATAGTGAATACTAACTACTCTGACGTTTATGTAAACAAAACATATGCTTGATGGGCGTTTTGGTAGAACGCCATCTGTGGACATAAATACAAGCGTTAGCAAGTTTTTTAACTTGCATTTTTGTTTATCATAAATGTACCTTTGAGGTCTTTCTTGCAATGATATAGATTGCAGAGGCTTCTACTATGTGGTGATGCTGAACTGAGATCAGACCCATATAGCTATCTGGTTTGCTATGCTGAGTTTGAAGACATTACGTGTCTAAAAAATTCACGCTTGCAAGCTGAATAGAAATTGTTTCATAAACGCTCAGAGTTTGTATTTAGATCTAGTTTCTTTATTCCTGTCTTTCACTGACGATAGCAAATAGCTTGAAATCATGATCTGAAAGTGGAATTATAGTTAGAGATAGTGAATACTAACTACTCTGACGTTTATGTAAACAAAACATACGCTTGATGGGCGTTTTTGGTAGAACGCCATCTGTGGACATAAATACAAGCGTTAGCAAGTTTTTTAACTTGCATTTTTGTTTATCATAAATGTACCTTTGAGGTCTTTCTTGCAATGATATAGATTGCAGAGGCTTCTACTATGTGGTGATGCTGAACTGAGATCAGACCCATATAGCTATCTGGTTTGCTATGCTGAGTTTGAAGACATTACGTGTCTAAAAAATTCACGCTTGCAAGCTGAATAGAAATTGTTTCATAAACGCTCAGAGTTTGTATTTAGATCTAGTTTCTTTATTCCTGTCTTTCACTGACGATAGCAAATAGCTTGAAATCATGATCTGAAAGTGGAATTATAGTTAGAGATAGTGAATACTAACTACTCTGACGTTTATGTAAACAAAACATACGCTTGATGGGCGTTTTTGGTAGAACGCCATCTGTGGACATAAATACAAGCGTTAGCAAGTTTTTTAACTTGCATTTTTGTTTATCATAAATGTACCTTTGAGGTCTTTCTTGCAATGATATAGATTGCAGAGGCTTCTACTATGTGGTGATGCTGAAGTGAGATCAGACCCATATAGCTATCTGGTTTGCTATGCTGAGTTTGAAGACATTACGTGTCTAAAAATTTCATGCTTGCAAGCTGAATAGAAATTGTTTCATAAACGCTCAGCGTTTGTATTTAGATCTAGTTTCTTTATTCCTGTCTTTCACTGACGATAGCAAATAGCTTGAAATCATGATCTGAAAGTGGAATTATAGTTAGAGATAGTGAATACTAACTACTCTGACGTTTATGTAAACAAAACATACGCTTGATGGGCGTTTTTGGTAGAACGCCATCTGTGGACATATATATATATACAAGCCTATATTATATAACAAGATCCACATTAAAAACATTTATTAGTAAAGAGTAGTTTTAGTTATCATAGAAGTTATTTAGAGTATACTATCATAGTATTTGCCTCTACAGAAAAATCAGAAACCTTTTATCAGCTAATTTATGAGCATTAGTTAAATAAATTTATAATCAGTTGTGGAATGTG
The DNA here is from genome assembly GCA_028023455.1 of Epiperipatus broadwayi. NCBI lineage: Eukaryota > Metazoa > Onychophora > Udeonychophora > Euonychophora > Peripatidae > Epiperipatus > Epiperipatus broadwayi. The sequence continues at coordinate 3,379 of JAQFVV010013986.1, forward strand.
ACTATTATTCCTTTATATTTTTCACAATATAGGAATGTCTAGCTTGAACTATATTAAAACTTAAGAATTCCGATTCCTCTAATTATTGTCATTTAATATTATCGCAAACTCAAATGTTGAATTACTCAATGAAGCAAATAGAACACATTTAGTTTTCAAAACAGAAAATAATTAAAGTGCCTAAAACTGTAAAAAAAACTAATAAGACTATTTTAAATGCTTTTATTTAGAGTCAGAATCTCTGTTTGTTTGTTCTGATTAAACAGGTTGACTTTTGTTTAATATTTTCTGTAATATATCATTTTTATGCAAGGTAGGAATTAGTTTCTATCTCTTTTTAACATTTTGTGAGGTAAAAATAATACATATGACCTAAAATTTGTGAAAAAGATGTATGATCCCCCAGATTCTCCTTTCATGCTAAACCAGCAATCATAAGTTGGGGATCGCTTCATCTTTTTTACACATGACAAAATCTTATGTTTATTATTACATCCCTTCAGAATATATTAAAATCCAAATAGAATGCAATCCCTACCTTGTGTGAGAATGGTGTAGTGAAAATTGCACCATATTATTCATTAAGTGGATAATCTATAGCAGTAGTCTTCTTTTTCACCCCTGCAGCCCGGTAAAAATAAGGATAAGATTTCACAGACTGGCAGAAGTTTACAGATACATTTTCTTAAAGATGTAACCTGCTTAGCCTTAGATAAACATAATTGTTATATACTTATTAAAACAGCACACTAGTTAATGTGTATAGTAATGGTGTTTGCTTGCAACTAAGCATGTTGAACACTCTTTCTTGAGTTGTGCAGTCATACTGCTACAGAAAATATACAATAACAATCATTCTCATTAATGTGCTTGCATTTTGCATTTATTATTTCATTGTTTAAATATGCAAGAATAAAATGTTATTCACCTGAATGTTGAAAAAGTCAAAAGTTTTGATATTATTTTATTTATTTATTTATTTTTTTTTTTTTTTTTTTTTTTTTTTTTTTTTGGGGGGGGGGGGTTGAAAAATACTTTGTCATCAGCACAGACAAAAGATAGACACCAAAGTTATTTTTTGTTTGTTTTTATTTTCTTTAAAAAGGTAACAGAAATTTGTTTTAAAAATAAAAGTTTTAGTATTTTAGCAAGTATCAAATAAAGCCAAAAAAAATATTGCCTTATAGGCCAAGAAAAAATGAGCGTATTTTTAAACAAAAAAAAAAAACAAAACTTGAAAGCAAAAGTTTTGATCTTACTTTATTTTGGGGTGGTGGGAATATATTTTGAAATACATTGTAAATGTTAGAGACAGAATTTATTTTTTGGTTTTATTTTTTAAAAAAGGTAATAAAAATTGATTTTCAAAATAAAACTTAAAGCCAAAAAAACCACTAAGGAAATATTAAAAGAGAGAGTAGAAAAAATTTAAGAGATCAAAAAGTCACATTACATTTTATTGTTTTAACAATGCTGACAAGCAGCTGTGATTGGTTATCAAGGTAACTGGAGTTTGTATAATAATGCCACCCCCCATAAACATCCTTGATAAATAGAAAAATTAATTTATGTATGATTGATTAGATTTTGTTTTTGTTCTGTTTTTTTTTTTTTTTTTAATCGGGAAAAAAATGCGATGAAAAAATAAATGAAAATTGTTCAAATTAATTAAAAGTTTAAAATCATATTATTTGTTATTGCAGAAACTTTCTTGCCAGTCTAGCTGCGGAACAGCAAAAAACTTCTGTGCAACGGTACTGGTCCACGGCCTGGTGGTTGTAGGCCACGGTTTTATGGTCTAATAAATGACTAATAAAAATTATGTATATCTCTTGCTTGTTTCTTTTATTTGGATACAATTTTTTTAAATTGAGATTAGTTATATTACATTCAATACAATTTGTTTCAGATTTTTCTACATTTGTTATAAATTCCTAGCAATGCAATATGACCCTCAAATATTTTTAGATGTAGTAAGGTTCTCTAATTTCTTAAATCTACAGGGATGACAGATGAAATTTTAAATATTTTGATATCAAATTTTAAAGACATTGATATCACTTTTAATAAATTTTCAGTAATGTGTGTGAAGAGCTGTATATATTATATATATTATATAATTTTATGTTTTCATGGTTACAAGTTGTAAATAAAGTAGTTTTTGTGTTAATCCATGTGTTACTTTTGATTACTTTCCAACATTTTGATGAAATAGCATCTGCTAGTGTCAAGATTAACTTTTCAAAGAAAAATTGTTATATCTCAAATAGTAATGAGATTGAGCATGAAGCAAAAAATGAGATTGAGCTTGAAGTAGTTGAGCATTCATAATATGTGGATTAATTAAATGTTTACTTCCTTCCAGTTTCACCATTAATTGATTTCAAGTTTATATTTTAAAAAAGATAAGCGGTCCCTGTAAGGCTGGAATACATTGTACTTCATCAGCTTTATTTTAAAAGCCGTTAGAGTCATTTTAATATTTTAATTAACTCCCTCATGGTTTTCAAATCATATTTCTAGTTTATATTTTCACCGCGTACTATGCCCAATAAATTTGGTGATTGTTGTATCAACTGTCACCTTTCTGTATATTAGATTATCAATTTTTAAAGTTTACATTGCACTCCTCTATATATGTAAATCATTACTTGTTATATACAAACATGATGCAAGAACACAAATACAATACACTAATACCAAATATAAATGTGCCTTTTTGAAAACCATTATGTCTATGCTCAAAATTACACTACAAAAATTTAAAATATTAAAAATTAATAACTAATGATATTCCATAAAACAACTTTTTATTATATTTGAATTTAAATTGTTAAAAAATCAAGTCAGATGACCTAATTTTAATAAAGCTCGTATTTACAAATGTTATATATAGAGTAAGTAAAAAACAAACTCTTAACAAGCTTCAAAAATACTCTCCACCCCAGACTGCGATTTCTGCATCTAGCATCATCAGTGAGGTGTTAGGGATTAAAAATACTAGAACTAGTCTAGCATTTTATCAATGCCTAACTATTGAGAGGAAAATCTGAAACTTTCAGACATTTAAATGTCCAAAAATCCAGCTATCTAACTCAAATAGCTGTATGGGCCTGAACTAAATTCAGATACACCATATATTAATAGCTCTAGCAATATAAAATCGCCAAAGCCTTAATAGCAAACAACTAAAATTAAATTGATAAAAAATCCAAGTCAGTTAGGCATTGATAAAATGCTAGAGTAGTTCTAGTATTTTTATTCATTAACACCTCACTGATGACACTAGATGCAGAAACTGTGGTCCGGGGTTGAGGGTATTTTTGAAGCTTGTTAAGAGTTTGTTTTTTACTTACTCTATATATAACTTTAAATCCGAGCTTTATTAAAATTAGGTCATATCACATCTGACTTGATTGTTTATCAATTTAATTTAAGTTTTTGCTATTATTAAGAACTTGCAATTTCATTTACAAACTATTAATATATGGTGTATCTGGAAGTGGATTCGATCCTTAATATTTGAGGTTAGATAGCTGGATTTGAGAAATTTTAAATGTCTGAGATTTCGGGTTTTCTCAATAGTTAGGCATTGATAAAATGCTAGACTAGTATTTTCTAGCACCTCACTGAGTGATGTAGAGCGATGGAAAATCGAGGTTTAGTATTTTTTGAAGCTTGTTAAGAGTTTGTTTTTACTTACTTATATATAACTTTTGTAAATCAAACTTATTAAAATTAGGTCATATCACATCTGACTTGATTGTTTATCAATTTTAATTTAAGTTTTTTGTATTAAGGCTTTGGCAGTTTTATTCTAGAGTATTAATATATGGTGTATCTGAATTTGATTCAGTCCCTTATGGCTATTTGAGTTAGATAGCTGGATTTTTGGAAATTTAAATGTCTGAAAGTTTCAGATTTTTTTTCAATAGTTAGGCATTGAGTAAAGGTAACTGGACTAGTTCTAGTATTGTTCTACTTATACTGATGATGCTAGAGGCAGAAACCGTGGTCTGAGGTTGAAGATATTACAGCTTGTTAGAGGTTGTTTCTATACCTGTAACATTTATAAATATGAGCTTTATTAAAATTAGGTCATCTGACTTGATTTTTTATCAATTAAATTTCAGTTTTTTGCTATTAAGGCTTTGGCAATTTTATATTGCTAGAGCTATTAATATATGGTGTATCTGAATTTAATTCAGTCCCATATGGCTATTTGAGTTAGATAGATGGATTTTTGGACATTTAAATGTCTGAAAGTTTCAGATTTTCTTCTCAATAGTTAGGCATTGATAAAATGCTAGACTAGTTCTAGTATTTTTAATCCCTAACACCTCACTGATGATGCTAGATGCAGAATCTGCAGTCTGGGGTTGAGGGTATTTTTGAAGCTTGTTAAGAGTTTGTTTTTTACTTATTATATATATAATATATTTGTATTTGTATACTGTGTATTTACAGTTAGTGTCCAGGTATGAGAAGAGAGCCTGTATTTCAAATATTTGTATAATAAAGAGCATAAATGATTTAATATTATATAGTACACACACCAATATAAATGCAAACAAATTAAAAATAATTTTTAAAAATTAAAAATATTAAAAATTAAAATTAATAACTTATGATAATTCGTAATTATATTTATTGTATTGAACTCCTCCATATACAAATTATCAGTGTATTGTTAGTCCATTATATTAGGGTTATAAGGCCATTAAAGATTTTTTGCCTTTTATCACCTTGTGTAAACTAGTAAATTGACCAGAAAATAAAAAAAATAAATTCATTTACTTTTAAAAATAATTGTAAAAAAATCAAATTTTATCTTGTTTTAATGCAAGATAGGTCTTTCAAAAGCTAATCAAATGATGTATCAAATGCCCACATTTGGGTTAACATCATGCTTATAGTTTTTATGTAATTTAAAAAAGAACATGAAATATTATTAATCTACTAGACATGCAACTGACAAGCTGTTCTGAGACAAATAAAAACAAACAAAACTCTCCATAAAGTTTTGCCACTCAATGCAATCAAATAACATTTATAATCAAGTATAATAAATGGTAATCATGTAAGTTTATGGGCTTAAAAAGTAGTGGCTATGGTTATTAAAGAACTAAAGACACCACAATGTATAAGTACTGAACTGCGTTTAGACTTACATGACTACATAAGCTAATGAGCTTGAATTGAAAATATTATTGATTTCAATTTAATACTCAGTTTGTAGTTAAGTAGAGATAAATGGTGGTTGCTGGAGGATTGCATTATATCCTAAAATCTAGATGCAGTGCTTTTACATCCAAGGCTCCTCACTGACAAAGTCCACAAGCCAGAAACTAGATTGTGTATATTGGATAATTAGGCTCTAAATGGGGGTTTTATGCACAAGACTTCCAGCATCCATTGATTACTGTGGCTTGCATTATGTGGCAATACTATATGCAGAGTTTTGACTGTTTTAATAACAGTTATAAGCAAATATAAGAAATGGTGATCATGCGATGTTTATTGTTCTAAAAATATTGCTATTAAAACAAGAAAAACCTCCATACAATAGTGTCACTCATTGCAAGCCAGAGTAATCAATAGATACAAAAAGGTTTATGCATAAAATTCCTATCTAGTGCCTACTCATCCAATATCCCCAGATTTAGTTTCTAGCTTGTGGCTTTCATGAATGATAAGCCTTGGTTTACAGAGCAGTATATTTTAAGATCTAGGTGCAGTGATCTTAAATGCAAGGCTCCTCATTGATAAAGGCCACAAACTAGAAACCAGTACGGGAATGTTGGATGAGTAGACTCTGGATAGGAATTTTTTGCACAAACCTTACATTTACTGTTACTCTGGTTTGTCCCGAAATGTGCAACGCCACTGTATGGAGAGTTTTTCCCTGTTTTATCCACTTGAGCAAGCATATGAAATGGGAGTGATCATGTGATGTTTAATATTATTATTGCCATAGTTTTTCATATGGAAAAGATGTTTCTTTAATTGTAAAAAAGATATAACTTGATTGTTGTATTTGTACATCCAAAAATGTTCCAGTTTCTTTCAAAATAAAACTATTTTTCAGAATTAATTTTTGAAGCACATTTTGAATTCAGAAAGTAAAATGATAGATATATAATTTTAATATTTTACAAAAAAATTGAAGATTTTGTCTTCAAATTAATTATGTTTACTGGTCTTGTAATGTTTTATTGTCAAATGTGGAAAACTGGATTGCTATTTGCCTTTGTTATGATTTAATTATGCTAATTGTGCTACATTTTAAATTATCTATAAGTATTGAAATATAATAGTTTGGTGGAGATTTTTTATCCATTATATAATGATGATTTTTCCATGTTTCATGTACATTTTTCAATGTGCTAATATTCTTATCAACATTATCCTGGTAAACTTTCTTTTCAAATCAATATACTTCAATGTGATATTGTTTCAGAATTTTAACAACCTTTTGGATTTTAATTTAAAATATTAATCATGTTTTTAAAGTTAATTCTTATAGTCATATGTGCAATACCACTTTCTTTCACTTTTTTAATTCAAATAATGGCAAGGATATCTATCATTTCACATTTAATTTTTATTAACTCCAATATGCATCTTTTTATACTTCACTGTAAGCTCTGAAATTTCTCAATTGGTCTTTCATTAAAATTCTATGGATTAAATTCAAGTGTAAGTCACCATAAAATATATTTAAAAGTTTAATTTGAAACATGGTAGTTATATTTTTAATATACATTTATTTTTATCAAATATACTCCATCTAAATTAAATTTTATTATTAAATTCATCCATTTTATATCCATTTTAATAATAATGTGACCAAGACATATGTAGTTGATAACATCTGCTAATTCTAGTTCAGTAATCTTTCTTATCTTCTACTTCAAAAGAGCATTATTAATCTTTGTTTCTTATATTTTTAGGCCGACTTTCTTTTTTTTATTTGATAATTTTTAATTATGTTTGAGATTTGAAGAATTATTTTCAAAACAATAATTTTGTCTTAAATTTCTAGATGACTAAAATTCATTCCCTATTTTTTTGTTGCACTATTTTAATGAACAAAATACTTATCTTTAAATTAATGTAAATAATTTAGGGACATATGGAATCCCTGTGTCGTAAATCATTTTTAGCATTATTTTGCCAATTCACATGCTGTGTAATTTTTGCCACTGTTTTTTGTAAATATTTTAAAAGTATGCTACTAGCTAGTGTCAAATCTAAGGTTTACATACAATACTGGTTTATTTGTTTTTCTATAACTTTTCTTAATATGGACAATGATATATTGTGATAAAACCGTGTTTGAAATCTTCCTCCAATTGCTATCATCAGTATTTGACACAACTGTCATTTTTTATATATGTTTAATATCCTATTATTGTTTTTAAAATTGACGAGGCATTTTTCTCAGTAATTTTTGAAGTATGTATCTATGTTGCAGAAATCAAATTACTTAAAATTTGGCTCATGTTATCTTGATTGTGTATCATCTTATTTTCTTTAGTATTATCTCATAGTTATTGTATTCTAGACTTTGCTTAAATGATTTATCATTTTTTTAAATGACAGCATATCTTATAATTTTTACAGAAATATAATACTTTGTTGCAACCAATAGCAATAATAAGAAACAGTAAATTTTCTTTTTTTAAAATCACAGATTATCTAAAACAATGCTTAATTATAAAATGCTATCAACCAAATTCAGTTTAAAAATATTTTATTTTATATTCAAACTATAATTTTAAAACATTATTATATAAATTATTTACTATTCACTGTAAATATGGTTTTTAAACATTAAATTTGAAATGATATATATATTAAAAAATAATGTGGAAATCTAATATCAGCTTAACAATATCTTTTGGGGTTTTCATAATACCTTAGATCACTGGTCAATAAACATTTTAACCTGAAGTACTATTTTGTTTTTACTCTCTTTTTTCTTCACTAATGATCCATAATGAAAGCAATAAAAATTATATTTTTGAAAACATGAATTTCTGAAGACTGGGGATGTGTTTGTATATTTATTTATTGTAATAATAGAACATAATAGAATCTGTATACATATTAATGAAAATATAAATTCTCTTCAAAATATATAAATAAAGATTACTTTGACAGTTTAATGTATTCATAAATTTCTAATATTTAAATATTTATCATGTACAATAAGTACTATTTCATAATCAGACTGAATTCAAGAAAGAACATTGTCATGCACCTTTTTCTTCAACCCGTTTCACCAAAATGTTTATTGCAAAGTATCAGATGAACCTGGCTATGTAAAGGCCTGTAACTTCTTTTAATTAAGTTGCACTAACAATTTTTTTCAAGATTTAATTTATGATGAAAGCAACCTCTACAAATCTTAACACAAGATTATGACTTCATAAATATCAGTGACAACCTTATTTTGAACCTAGTACTTTCTAATTATAAAGGCAAATCTAAAGCATTTCAATTTGAAAGCATGAAGCTAATAAATACTTCATTGATTAAGCCCAGTAACTAATTTAGAATTTAATATTTGCAAAATATTTCAATTCACAGCAAGTTAATATTTAGATACTGGACTTAATCAGTGAAGTATTTACTAGCTCATGCTCTGAAATTGAAATGCTTTAAATTTGCCTATATAAATAGAAAATAGGTTGAAGATAAGAAGGCCACTCTTATCTTTATAAAGTCATAATCTTGTGTTAAGACTTGTAGAGGTCATTCTCATGGTAAAATTAAGCACTCAAAAGATGCAAAGTATTAAGGTTAAAGCATTATATGTATTTATGTGTTGTCCATGTGCTTAATAAGAATTAATGTTTACAACTTTAAATTGTTTCAAAATATTTTTAATTATAAAAGTTGTAAATATTAACTTGCTGTAAATCGAAAGATTTCATAAATATCATTTCTAAATGAGTTACTTGACTTAATCAGGGAAATATTTACTAGCTACATATTTTCAAATCGAAATGCTTTAGATTTTACTATATAATTAGAAAGTAGGTTGAGTCATAATCTTGTGTTAAGATTTATAGAGGTTGCTCTCATGGTACAATTAAGCATGCAAAAGGCACCAAAGAATTAGTAAAAATCAGTCATATATCACATGACCTATATAGCTTGTATTACCAATATGTAATATATAAAGAGCCTGCTAATAGCTCTAAACAAGCTTATTTTATTTTTTATGATAAATGCTACAAGAGAAAATACCCAAAGCCTTTATCTATGATGGTCCCCATCCCCAGACTGGTTTCGAGCAATATTTAATAAGAATTCATGTTTGCAACTTTAAAGATTTAATATAAATTAAGCAAAACATTTCAAATGTGAGAATTGCACAACAATCTGAATGACGTTGATATGGCACAATGACTACATTATTCTCTGAATAAAAAAATTTTTTTTTTGATAGTAGCAATAGCTATTTTAGCTTTATTAATGGTTACTGTATATTAGTATTGGGTACAAAAATACCGATCATTTTTGCAATATTTTTATTAAATATTGCTAATGTACAAAAGTTTATTACATTTTAAGTTGCACATTGCTAAGTATGTCATTCATCTTAACTATATTTGTCAGATTAATGGACTATGAAAGTATGGATCATTTCAACATTGAATTATGAATCTGTATTTGTGGACATCTCTGTCACTGGTTGGGTACCTTTATATAAATTATGAACTATGTCTTTATAGTTAAAAGCCCTCGTCTCTCTCCAGCATTTTTTATTTAAAAGCAGAATTACTTACTTGGCATAAATGTAGTGGTTATAAATTTGACATGTGACATTTGAACAAACATACATTCGCCAATCAGACAATGGAAAATATGAATTTTATATCTAAGATAATGATAAATGGAAAAGTATTTTTATTTATCATGATAGAAATAGCCATGGGATTGGAATTAAAAAGCCACAATTTACTCATTAGCCACAGTTAGAACACTTCTGTTTTAGATAATCAAATTGAAGTTTTTTATAATAAATAATTATACAAGAATATTACACAATTAAAAATGGGTTATATTTCCTGAGTATTTGAACTCCTTCAAACAGGAATTAATAATTTTAAAATTTGAAAGAGATTGCTTTTATCAAGACCAGCATATATTCTGAAGCCAGTGTTGAGCTAATTAATGTGCCATGCTTGAAAGCATTTTCTCAAAATTAATTCTATACATTTATCAAATATCAAATTATCATTTCTGTATTACTGTATGAGTTGAAATTTTTATTTAAAATTTGTGGGCCATTATCTTTTACTATTGTATCACATGTAAGACTGATAAGCATAGCAAATAATAATGGAACAAAACTTGTAACATTTTAAAATTAGCCATAATAACCACTAGTAATGTTTAGATTTAATGTTTATCTCCCATAAATTTTCTATAATTATTTCCAATAATACATAAATAAGCAAAACATATTAAATAATAATGAGATAGAAAAATCTAAATTATACAATTAAAAAATATAAATTCAAATAATTCAAGAAATAACAAATATTAGCAATTTTGTTTTTTAGAATAAGAAACATGTTCATTTTTTAATTAATGTTAATGAAATAAAATATTTTATTGATGTTTTATCACAGTCAATTTAGTGCTTGGTATCTTTTAACTATTTTTGTATTTTTCATCTTTCTCTCATAGAATGCTTGCATAATTGATGCATTCTTCTCTTTTAGATGAGGTCTTCAGTTTTCTTTTTGTGTCAGAAACAATCATTTTTCAAATCATGTTGACATAATTATCAGATGAATGTAACTTATATTTATCCATTGGGGTGATTAGTCATCAACAGATTAGCAACTGGCATATTTAATTAATAAGAGCAACATTTCTATGGCACTATGGATATAAAGCAGACTGTAAAAATGACATTTTCCAATGGGTTTTTAGTCAGCTATTTTGAATATTTTCTATCTGGTGTTTAAACTACTATTATTTGATAGTTAAGAATGTTTTTTAGTAATCAGCAACAGTAAATTTGCAAGTTATTAATTTTTACATCTCCACTCTATATTCCTATATTGCTTAGTTGGACTTTTTTCTAGTTTATTCCTCAGGAGAAAAAAACAAATTAATTTATCTTAACCTAGTTTTACTTATGCTGTTTATCTATTCTGTCCCAATGTTTTTCAATAAATAAGATTTTTTTTAATTCAGAAGATAAATTTAAGTTATAATCTGAAATTATAGTTATCCCCAGGCCACCATATCTGATCTTTGTTTTATGTCATTTAATTATGTGAAATTGTTCAGCAAAATATGTTGAATATAAAATATGTTTGTATCTTACAATAAATCATATTTAACAATTAAAATCTTCTAATTATTATTTTTATTGCACTCACTGCAAATTTACTTGCTACTTAAAAATGTATCTATGATATTTTTTTTTCTATTGCAGATTTAGTTGACTGTTGGAGAAATATCAAACATTAAGATATGTAGAAAATATTTTTGCTTTATAAACAAAATATTAAAAGGTTTCTGTGATGATTTTTTAAATGTAATAATATATTGGACTATTCTCATCATCTATCATAAAATGCTGAATGTTCAGAAAATTGTTAAATTTCATTTAAACTTTTCTAAATACAAACATCTCTCTTAATAATAACACACAAATAGACAGCACAAGTTAGTAAATTACAAAAACAATCAACACACACTAGTTGATTACGAAATGTTTAAAGTGATGATATTCCTCATTCTTTTGGGATCACTGGCCTGATCAGTGGGGATAATTGCAGAGTATTTAAACTTACACCTTGCAATTGTAAAATTTTAAATTTTAGGGCAGCTCTGTCAACGACTTAAAACATATAGTCAACTATCCTGTGTTGTATATTTGTGTGTTATTACTAGCAAAGGTTTAAATAAAGTTTAAAATTGTTTTAAATAATCAACATTTAATTATAGATGATGTAAATAGTTTATTGTATAACATGTTGTATTCAATTACATTTTAAATGTGCTATTATCTAATGTGCAGTCTGATATAAAATAATCTCTTTTCGTTGAGGAACATTATAAAATCAACTCTCTTTTTGCAATATTTGTACCATTTCCACTGCTGATTTTTCTTTTTACTGATATTTTTATTACTTATAGACAATTTCCCTTGGATTTACATGCATGATTTTAAATATCCATGACTGAATATAAATCATTATTATTAATGGTGGTCACTGTTTTTTTGAAAGCTTGTAGCAAATGGGCATTATAATTAGCTTCTTATGTTTCTTATTTGATAATCTATTTTGTTTGATAATTTTCTAAGAGCTTTCATATAAATTCTTGTACTTTTTAAAAATGTGATTTTCAGTTTGGTGTGACTTGTATCATAACTTTAACTTTTTATGTAGATGTCAGAAAAAGTGTTTAGCATTTTTAATCTGCTTGCCTTTATGTTTTAACTTGAATGTTTTTACTTTATTAAATTTAGCATCAATATGCTCTTCAATATTGGGTAACAGTGATATATAATATATGCACAGTGTTGTTCTGTATAATCTGACCAGAACAATTCCTGTGGAATCATTGAAATTCTAAATAATCTAAATTATTACAAGTTGAATTTGTTTTTACTTGTTCACAATAGTAGCAAGATGCACAGAGAATAAATTGCCCAGATTTTGTATAATCTATTCACATGGATTATTTGTAGGTTCCATATAGATATCAATATATTTTTATTTTTTTCAGTTATTTTTACCATTATGCTGATATAATTAATGTAGTCTTTCGAATCTTAGCAAAATTCTTTTACTCTAAAAAAAATATAATTTCTGGCAGAAGAAATATTAGATATATGATAATAAAGATTATAAGTATTCTATACCATCACCAAGTATCTTATTGCCTAAAAAAATTAATATCCCAAAAATATTGAAGGAATTATAGACTATCTCTGCAGAGAACTATATAATTATATGGTTATTTGGTATATTTAACATATTAGTGTTTAATCTTGCCCAGTAACACAAAAACTGTTCAATGAATCCTACTCTATATTGCCCATATAAACATTGCATAATATGTATGTATTTAAGTATCATAAATCTGACAATAAACTTTAATAGAAACTTTTCATTTATTTGATATCTTTCTAATTATCTTCTCAAGCTCTCATCTTTTATTATTCTTCTATTTGATATATTTTATAGATTCATTGTTATTTCACCAAAAACTGGATTTTCTTTTCCGACATTTAATAGATTAAAAACAATAATGATTTATTACATGAGCCACTATTTATTACATTTTTTCCAGTATCTGATAGAAAATATGAATTCCTAAAAACAAGAAATCAGTTAATCAGAAATTAATCATTATAGCTAAATTTCAGGAATTTTACAATCTTGTGCTCTAATCACAATTAGTGTACTTTTGCTTGGATTATTGGTCTTGTTGAATGAATACACGATTTTGACTGGCACAGAGGCTGCGTTTTTTTTTCCAAGTTTGGCGCCCCACGTTGGGCACCAAGCCTGAGAAAAAAAATCCTATGTACCAGTCAAAATATGTTTATCCATCTAACATGAGCTGGAACTCACAAAATGTACTTCAAACCCAGTCAAGCCCAAGATTTAGGTCAGGGACCAGCCTGGATTTGAACCCACTCTCTAAGCCCCAGATCTAACACCTAATGAATAACATAATAATGATGACACATAAGAATTAATCTTAATCTAGCCAACTAGCAAAGCTGAGCAAAACAATGAGACATCTATTACTATGACTAAACTAAAATATATAAGCAGGTTTTACTTTTGGAAGTGGAGAAAAGAAGGAATTTGAACTACTCAAATAAGTTAGACAATAAAATATATTTTAATATACTGACAAATGATTATACATTTATAAATTATATTAGTATGAGTGTGAATGAGCAATCGGTAGATAATTACATAGTGTCATTCATGCTATTATTTCTCATATGCTCTTTATTAGCTAAATGATATATTATAAATAAACACACATCTTTGGTGGGTCCAATATTAAGATGCCAATCAGTTAATAAAAGGAATTACATAATATTGCTATTACTGCTTTGGATTACAGTTCTGAAACATGGTGACTAGCATTATTTCAGGGAGCTGTCTGGGATTCATTACAGATATGAGATAAATTATTTTCACACCATTACGGTCGTGAAAATAAATAAAATACATTTGAAAACATTTGATTATATTTGAATCTAAATGACAAAATATTTATTGACAAATTATTTTAACGATAATAAGGCGAACACTTTATTTTCCCCAAGGCATGTAGATACTCTTAAATATAGATATATAAATCATGACGGTGAGATTGTATATGATTGAAATAAACTTAATTAATAAAATAGAAGTAATTGGCATTTATATATATATCTTTTAAGCAAAGCTTAATTTTAATATTAGAGCATTAAAACTGGGTCATGAAGCAAAAGAAATAATAATAATAATAATATGAAGAAGTTTGCAGTGCTGACATAATAGCCTAAAATAACTAAGAGGAAAAAAATCATGCTTCTGGATGAAAAATGAAATCTCACACTCCCTTCTTGGGTAGTGCTTAGAGAAAAGTGGATAGGCATGGTGTGGCCTAGACTTTTGCTGGTATAACCAACGTGAGAGGCCTTTTATCTATAAAGTGTATATGAATAGTGTGTGCCAAACTTATGGGATCACCATCAGAGGCTTTTGATATGAAGAAAGAATATGCATAGCGTGTGCCAAACTTACGGGATCACTGCCAGAGGCATTTTTATACGAAGACTTGAGAAGAAATTGGGTTCGAACTCGTCGTAACCCCCAGATTAAAAAGCACATATATATAGAACGAAGATAGGCTATATGACAGAAACACAGTACAAATGAATGTCTCTAATGACATGAAATAAGTTTTACTGCCTTAAAAATAAATGATCCTTGTTTGAATTCTATAATATGCCATGCAATTATAATATATATATATATATATATATATATATATATATATATATATATATATATATATATATATATATATATATATATATATATATATATATATATATATAGAGAGAGAGAGAGAGAGAGAGAGAGAGAGAGAGAGAGAGAGAATATTTCATTTAATAAAATATATGTTAAGATTTTATATAGCAAAAGAAGCATTAAGATTTAGACTTCAAATTAATAAAATACATGTTAAGATTTGATTTAGTAAGAGAAACATTAAGATTTTTTCTATCCCTTCTTCTGCTAGTTAAAATAAATCAATCTCACCTTCATTGATTTTACAATAACTGAAATATTTAAATACAAGATTTGAAATTTTAAGAGTATGGAAAATATAAAAAGACTGGCAGTTATAGAAAATAGTTAATGGGTCACTCTTTCAGAATTGAATAAAAACAAAACATTTTAAAAGATTCCAAAGTGTTAATTAGCTTAAGTTCTAGATTTACAGAGTTAAAGAAATCAATTTTTATATTAAAAACGAACCTAAAATGTTGATTCATGAAACAATCTGGTGAACGTATTAATTAACAATACTTTATATTTTAAGGGAACAATAATAAATTTGATTCATGAAAGTTTACTTAAAAAACAGAAAAGATTTTTATAAATTAAGCTCACCAGTTTGTTTGAGATTGGCAAAACAATAATAATAATAATAATAAAATCATATATATATATATAAAATCAAGTAATAAATATCTGACCGCACCAAAATTAAAGAAAGGTTAAAAGCATATGAGATAGGATTAGATATAAAGAAATCATTTGAGAGCAAAATTACATTCACAGATATATATATATTGTAACCGTTCGATTGTTGTCCCAACTACATAACATCACCAAAACATAAGTGCGCTAAGAATTGTAACCTCGATCACCGATCAATTCCCGCTGCACATTGTCAGCTATTAAGAGCTGTAACCAAAAGCATATCATGCTATCTATATTATGCACCAAAGACCACAACCAACATATGTATCAACTTACCACAGACCAAACCAATGATATAACATAAACTTTTTATGATTTAATTTGATCGCAGCCAGGGTGTACCGTGAAGACCTATCATAGTAGTATGATAAAATACATTAAACAAATTATAAGTATGTAATATTATTATCTTTCAAACCTTAATTTGCAATTTTCATTGTATGAGACCCGATGGCCGGACCATGTACAAGATGGCATAATTTGTGGAATTACATAAGATTATGAAATTTTAAACCATCTATATGATTTTTAATACAAATGCTAGTCCAGGTAAAGCTTTGCAATAAATAAACATAAATACTTGGGTTCTTTTTTTATAGTTTACTATATTACTGAGACTCTTATTATACTGACAAATGACAATTTAAAAACGTTAAGTAAATATATTCAATCATGTCATTATCTGGTAAATCTGTTTACAGGTTTAATAATCAATTTATATTGTATACTAGAATCAACTACGCAAAGCTAAAATGATGGAAAAGGTAAATGGGATTTTATTGTACCTTACACATCATAAACTACCAAAGACGAAAAGCATCCAAATGTTTTCTCAAAATATCACTAAACTCTTATATCATGTTGACGATAGTATGCACTTCAATGTATGCTCTATCCAAGGTTTATGATTTCTGATTTTACGAATGACAAATAGCAATGGCACAGTAAGTTTAATTATAAATCAACATTTATTTACAAATTTATGAATAATATGTAATTAATTCTAATGTTATAATTAAAGACATAAATAAACAAATAAAATAAATAAATTATAATTCCATCGACTTTCTTCAATAACATATCATAGGTACGGTTTTTAAAAACCTAATCATACCTTATATTTCAATTTGATATAATGAATGTATTGAGGAAATTATACTAAATTCAACATCAACTCATGAAACATCTAATGTCATTTCCAGATTCAATAAATCTATACCGTAAACTTATAATAATATAATAAATAATATTATATCTGTAGGATTTAGCTATAATGCAATCATTAAATAAAGTGAAAATTTAAACTTACATTCAGGTAAATAATAATCAACCAACAGTTAATTATTATGAGGTAACTTGAATAGAATGTCCTGCTAGAATTTAATAATCTAACTTATAAATTATACTTACAAATGGAAGAAGATGATTTAGCAGAATAACTAAAATACTTTGCCCAACTTATATCTATGAAGTAAAACCATATTCCTGTGGATGCATTCATCTACACATAGGAATTAAATAACACTAAACGCTTTGTGGATTTATACACCATCATAAAGTAATAAGTATAATTACACAATTCCGCGGATTAACCACCAGCACAGGAATGAGTGTAAAATACAAAAATGGCAATTAAGTAATCTGTGGATTAACCACCGGCACAGATTAATGCCTTTTAACATTATAAAACAACATTACTATTTACTTCACATTAAAGTGCAAAATCATCCTCCTCAGTTATTCTGACCATTCAGAAAAAACTAACATTTTAGCAAATGTGGGTTTTGCATAATAAAATGTTACGCTAATCAGGACAACTAATGTACTAACTTATCTTGCTTAAGATAAAACATATGTAATATAATATAAGTAATATTAGTATAGGAATAGAAATCTGGAAAGACTCACAAAATACCTCATAAAAATTGATACATCTCATAAATTCATTTAGTACTTTTCAAGCTTTTTTGCAAGCGCTATTCTCTTGAATAAGTATTTTATTCAACCCCTATTAATTTAAACTTAATAAAATATAACTTATGAACTTCACATGCAAGTTCATCTAACGATAAAATTAAAGTAATGCATTATTCATCAAATACATAAAATCTAACAGGTGTGTGTGTGATATAAATTAAATGTATAGCATATTATAGTTCAATACATGAATTCTAGCAGGTGTGTGTATCACAAATTAAATTGTGTAGCATTTTATAATTACAAATATGATCCGTAAAATCCATGTACGATGTGTCGAACAATAAATATACGAAGTAATAGCTACAATTATAGTTGAATTCCATACATGTAATTTTATCCATTTGTATTAGTTATTATAAGCACTATTAGATTAACGATTTTACGTGGCTCCATAAACATGAAACAATTCCAAAACATGACACGCAGAGTTTAAATAAAAATGTTTTTTCATAAGTTATTAATTTCTACATTTCTCTATTAAAACTGTTCCAAGTTTATCACATCCATGCTAATATTTATTTATCCACGCTTAAATCTAGGAATACTAATTATAGCAATTAATTTAATCATTCCAAACTGACGATAAAATTAGAAAATAGCTTTGATTAATTATTTGAAGACTGTTTTTATTATCCAAATGGTAAACAAATTAACTAGCAAATATATTACTGGCATTGCAAAGTTAAATCAATCAATACTATATTTTTTATTAAAATTATAAACGGAAATATTAAACTATGTTAATAACTTTAACATTTTACTTTAATTTAAACTTCTTCTTTTTTAAAAAGCAAATATTCATATTTATAAAACTTCTGTAATTAAAATACTTATTTAATTTTTCCAAATTGTAGAATAATAAATATTTTAAAACATACCAAAATCTTGCAATTAATTCTGCTTTTAAACTGGAAAGCTCCGACATATTTCAAATGTAATATTGGAAAATTATTACTGGCGATTTGATCCACCTGGCTAGCCGACTTGAACAGACTTTTAAATTTAGCAATTCATCTTATTATTAAATACCACTATGTTATTTTTACGTTTATAGAAAACTTTGTGGTAATCCGTTTACTTGTTAACTATTTAAAATAAGCTTATCATATTTACACCATTTGCCTTTTACCATTTTCTTTTCTTTCTCCCCCCAAAAGCAACACTATCAGACGATCTTTTTTTTAATTCGCGCTCCTTTCTTTTTTACATTGAAACGCATACGTAATTACTGTATTTATTTTTAATAATTAAATTTAGTTGAACAAATGGTTTTTTTTAATTCAATGGAAATAATTTTTAAGACCATTTTAAACAAATAAAAATTATTATTATTTTTAATAATATTTTACCAAATTTAATGTGTTGTCAAAATTTTTAAAAAGTTAAACATTTTGATATGAATTAGTATATGGAAAGAAGCAATTTAAATTTATTAAAATAATATAGACAACAAGTAAGGCAAAATATTACCCATTCTCTCTAATAAATTATTTTGAATATAAGAGAGTAATCTGTTCAAAGTGCAAATCAAGCCAATCAAATCACCAAAAGAAGACAGAGAAATTTTTATACCAGTTACATCAATTATTATATTTTATACTAAAATATATGGTTACAAAACCATAAAACAATACAGTACTAGATTAAATTCAAAATTTTACCAAAATCCTTACACAACCATGGTTTCATCTACTACAAATAGAACTTCTCAAGTGAAAATCAACCTAAAGGAAAACAATAATGATGCTGATATTCAAAAAAGTCAATTTGCTGCTGAATATGTAGAATTGGGTTATAGTCATGATTTTATTAAAAAAGTGGTATTTAATAATAATGTTTATAGTCGTGATTTGGATGATAAGAATTTTGTTGGTAAGGATGATGATTATATGTCTTTACCATTTAAAGCATCAATTTATAATTTGGTTTATAGGAATAGTCATTTGTTAGGTGGAACGAAGGTTGCATGGAGGAAAGGTTCTGATTTGAATTCATTACTTAATGGTTCAAAGCAGTCTATTGATAGTAGGTCTATTCCTGGTATTGTTTATAAAATTCCTTGTAGTTGTGGTAAATTTTATGTAGGCCAGAGTAAATTTAGCCTTAATGAAAGGATTAAGGTTCATATAAATAGGGTTAAACATAGGTATCTTAACTCAGCTTTATATATTCATGAATTGAATACAGGTCATAGAATATTATTTAACAATGCTTCAGTTATTTTTTATGAAAAGAATGAGTTAAAAAGAAGAATAAAGGAGACTCTGATGATAAAACTCCTTGATTCTGAGGCTATCAATCTTATGAAGACTTCTTTTGATATTAAGGGAAGGTGGAGTTTGAAATGAATTATGGGAAAGTTTGTTTGTTTGTATATATATATATGTGTTTTCCTTTAGGTTGATTTTCACTTGAGAAGGTCTATTTGTAGTAGATGAAACCATGGTTGTGTAAGGATTTTTGTAAAATTTTGAATTTAATCTAGTACTGTATTGTTTTATGGTTTTGCATTTTTATTTTTTGCTAATATATATATATATATTGTGCCCTTTTGTATGGGTCACCATTTAAGTTTTGTGCTAATCTAGTAGAAAATTTTAAATTTAAGAAGTATTTTAAATATGTGATGTTGACTTTGCTTGTGGTAATGTTACCATAAGTTTAATAAAAGCAATCTATGAGTGTTTGATATGTGGATTGTGTTGATATTGAGAAGATATTTAAAGTGATGATGATTATGATGTAATACTGCATTAATAAATTTAATAACAAATGTTTGAAGCTAAAGTATTTAAAAGACAAGTTTAAATTAGACAAAGATATTTATTTAATTTAAAATATATGTTAAAAGTGAATAGAAATATTTTAAATTATAAGTACTTAAATTGAGATTAATATTTGATTTTAATCATATCAAATAATTATTTTAAAATCTGATGTAATATCTTATTTATTTTTAAAAATAAATATTTATTTTAAAAATGCAATTGTTAAGTTATTTTTAGATTATGGGAAGCGTTTCTTGTATTGTAAAAAACAGATGTTAATTAGAGATACACACACACATGCTTGGAAGCTTTCTCATAAAGTTGCAAAACTATTTTAAAATTATGTTGTGAAATTTATAAATAATACGTGAGTTATCACGAGATAAAAATAAAGATATTAATGTAAAATATTAAATCTGATTTTTAAAAATATTACTTTAGAAATATAACGTATTTAAAAAGATTTAGTTTATTTTAAATGATCTTATAAAAGTTAAGATTTAAATTAAGTGAGAAAGAATATTTTTAAAAAATGTTTAATAGATTTGAATAAACGATAAAAATTATTTTTAAAATGTAATAATATTAAATATTAAATAAGTCATTATTTTATTTTTAATAGTGAGTTGATTAATATGTAAATAAGCCAGCAAAGTTTGATTGTTTAAACGTACCAATCAGATGTGGAGTCTCTTCGAGTATAAAAGCTGGATTCAATTGTTGAGGGGGGCTCTCTGTAATTAAATTTCTAAGTTAATCGTGCTATTGAGAAAATAGCCAAGTAAATTCATAAACGCTCTTAAAATCAGTTTTAAAATCATAAGAGTGTTATTGTATATAATTTTATAATTTTTAAATGATAAGTATGCAGTAGAAACTTAATAATTCCCTATTGGTCTTCTCAATATCGAAACTCAATTTACGTACGAATAATCATGGAAACATCACGTATCGGAGAAATATATCAAAAACTTTATGCTAGAGAAATAATAGACGCTGGATTAGTACATAAAACTACGAGATGGAGAAAAGTAGTATTTTGGACTATAAATAGTTTTAAAAGTTTAAATTACTATTGTCTATTATAAATAGATATTTAAAAGAAATATGAATACTTCTATAGAAAGAAAGTATTTTTGCAGATTTTAAAAGATTAAAATGTATATCTTAAGTAAAGATATAAGAAGTAGTAATTTTAATAAATACTTGCCTTGTTAAGTCTTTGTGCTTAAAAGACTAAATATTGACGATTTGAAAAGGCAAATAGATTATAAATATGATTTTTAAAATCGTAATATAATAAAATTATTATTATTGAAGTAGTCTAAAACGCTGGTCATTATAGATGGAGAAATTGATTCTTACCTGAATATGTTATTAGAAATGCATAAATAATACATGGATGTCCAAACCAAGCAAGCCAAGTTGATTAAAGTAATTCAAGGAAAATAATTTATAAACTATAAATTAATTTAGAAATAATAATTTTTAAATAATAATCTATGAAGAACTGGATCCAGAACTTATAAACTATTTTTTTTAATTTTATTTTGTTTTCTTGTGGAACTGAATTTTATTTTTAAAAAAAAAAACGTTATCATTTTTATTATAAACTTTCAAGAAACACGTGATACAACGGAACAGGAAATAGTGTTCTATTGACTTTATACGTAGGATATTTGTTAGAACTTTTATGGTAGAACAGAAGACGTCGTTGGAAATATGTAATATAAACTTTTATTTTATTTATTTAACATAAAATTTAAAATATTATTAAACTATTAAAAGTAGGTTAGGTACATTTATTAAATACTAACTTAAAAATAATATAATAATTAATTACATAAATCTATTTTATAATTAGTATAACACGAAATATTCTAATGAATGTTTATGAGTGTAAATGTGAATGATTTTTATTTTATGAAGCTGCAAATTCCGAAGAATGCTGGATAGCAGATTGGACATTATTGTTATTATGGTAAAAATATTGTATAATGATTTTTAATGAATTTGATATTTTTTTTCTTTAGATCAACTGAATATTATGTTGTTGTAGAATGAATGGATAAATATTTTATGAAAACACATATATTATATTGGCAACGAACTTTATTAAAATATGCATAATTTTAATTTATAATATAAACCTGATACAACATCACGTTAGAAGCTTAGAAATAATTATATGATTCTTTCATAAATAAATTTTGATATTTTATTATGTTATAGTATTAGAATTATATTTATTCTTTATTGAGGTAATTATTTTATTATTTGCAAGATAAGAATAGATTTGAAAAGACTCTATTTTTGTGTATTTTGTTTATTAAATAAGTTAAGTTACGTTATGGGTAGAAGCTTATATTTGGATGGAAGTTTATTAAGTATAGACAATGTAGTATAGGTAGTTTAGATAATGAATATTTTATTTAAATTGATGTTTATTTTCTGGAAATTTTAGATAAGTTTAGAATATGTTTTATAGATAGAAATTTATTAGAAAGGATTAAAAGAACACATTAAGTAAAGTAATGATTTTTACACAGAAAAGAATCATAGAATTTATCTAAGGTAATGCTTTATGAATTTAGAATTGATAAATGATTTAAATAATAATATTTGAACAATAGAGATATATAATGCATATTTGATAAAACATATAACAGGAATTACATTAAGTAAAGTATAATTACAGTCAATTATTTGTTATACACTATAAAGATACATTAATTTATATAAAGCTATTAAGCAATGCTAATAATAAAGTGAATACATGATAATACAGTATAAATGGTAATACTTAATTAATGTAGCTATTTAATTGGTAGAGTTTCATTGTTTACACATGCTACATAAATAGTCTTGACATATATTGTTATTTGTAGTAATTAAAGTACATTACTATTTATTTTAAGAAAAATCTAAGTTTTGAAAACATACTATAATATTATTGGTATAGCATTTGAAGGAATGTAAAATTGCTTATTAAGTACATGAGTTAATAACAGTGTAAGCCTCTTATATTTGTATTTTCCTATTTTATTTTTATTTATTTTCCTAAATTCTAAAACTGTAAATAGTGTAAATAAATTCTTATTTGAAGTTATTGTAAATAAATTTGTTAATTTGTTTTAAAAGTGTGTCGAGTTTCATTATTTTTCACCACAGCATTTTGACATCAGATAATTTGAAATAAACATAATATTTGCACAAAATGAATTTGTTATTGTTACTTAGAATTGAATACAATATTTGCTTAACATTATTTTATAAGAATTGATTGACATGAACATAAATATTACAATGGTCATAAGATGATTATAATGCACATTATAAGAATACAATATTGTCTATTGTCACAGATTATTAAGTATAAGATTTTGATCTATTTTAAAATGAAGATACCATATGAAATAAAAGATATACATATAATTGTTTATTCATTTAATGATTGATTATATAATAGAAATAGATGAGATTAAATTACACTCTAAGATTAGTATTATTTATTATTATTATTAAAATAAGTTAGGTGTATTTAAGTTTGATATAAAATCCCACATCATACTTATTTACATAATTTATTATTATTTTAAAACAACTTAGAAGAACCTGAGATTATTTAATTATATTTTAAGTTAAAAGTTAGGAATTATTTTAGTATTATTAAAGATAATTTATTTCATTTAAAAGTCATAAGAATGCTATAGATGTAGTGGTAAGATGATAAGGTAGTGGTAGTATTCTTATGCCATTGAGACAGTATCTTGGAAGATATTAACTCAGTGTAAATCTGCTTATTACTTTGTAACTTTACTTCGCAGTCTCATAATTTTATTAAATACTTATTTAATTAATATAATCTGGAACTATATTGATTTGGATAATTGATAATAAATTTAATTAAGATGTGATAATATAAAAGTATATTAAAGATAGATATGCAAATTTTAATTAAGCATAATAATGTAACTGAGCTAGTTGTATTTTAAACTATTTTATATATCAAGAAGTAAGGGTACAAAGGGTAGGAAGATTTTGGCGCTCAACGTTATTGGCATGATATGTTTAAGTAGGATTTAGATGCCCAAACGTTATCGGTTTGATATGTTAGAGTTATAAGTTTATCAGCCCGATAGGTGGTCAAGAAGGTTTTGGCCGCAACGTTTAGGTTAGATATTTAATTAGGGATTAGGAGATATATAATTTTAGGATTAGTATATGTTAGGAGAATAAAGTGATAAGTATAATTAGTATTTTATAATAATATTTATAATTGATTAGATATTGATTATAAATTAAAATAAAATTTTATTAGTAAAGTATTATATTCTCATGTGGTATCTATAATATGATTATTCTTTGAAATTAAATACTATGTTGATTTTGAGTTAATAAATAAATAAGTATGCAAACCATGAAATGTGGCAAATAGTTATTTTATAATATGACCATATCAATTCTTAAAATATTTTAAATGTATATTTCATATGATATATTATGTGCAAATTATCTGTGGGTCATAGGTGTAAAATAAATGATATGACACAATTTAGTTATTTGATATTATATAGTTATTTAGTAATAAATAGTGTAGGGTTTTTGAGGATACTATTATATGATTAATTGTAAGGGTGAGTTGAGTGGAGATGGGAAGGTTGATGGGGAATTGTATTATAAAATATAAATAATAAGTACTGCATATTATTAGAATTAAATTTTAAAAAGTATAAAAAAATGAATAATTGGGATAAAGAGTTAGAAGTTGAAATGTCAAATTTTGTTGTAGAAGATAATAGTTGTGGGGAGAGCAGAGCAATAGAAAAATCAGCAAATTCAGAAATAGTATTAGAAAATACTCAAAATATGAATAGTGAAATAGAGGAGGAAGAAGAGATAATTTTTAAAACTGAAGGAAAAGAAGTAGTGAAACCTGAAAAAGATGTAGAGCATTCTGGTTTTGAGAAATATTTTAAAATGATGATGCAAAGTATGAGTTCAATAAAAGAAGAAATGAAAGAGGAGAGTAGGTCTTTAAAAGAAGATATGAAAAATATGAGTATAAATATGGAAAAAATGAAAGAAGATAATAATATTAGATTAGATTCTTTAAAAGAGGATAATAATATTAGATTAGATTCTTTAAAAGAGGATAATAATATTAGATTAGATTCTTTAAGAAAAGATAATGATTCTATTAAGAATGAAATAAAAAATATGAATAAGAAAATGGAAGATAGAATGGATAGTATAGACATAAGATTTGATAAGAATGAAGAAGTGATTGAGTCTTTAAAATTAGAAATACTAAAAGTTGATGATAGAAATCAAGAAAGACTAGAAAGGGAATTTCATGAGTTTTCAGAAAACACAATCAAAGGTCTAAGAGATCAAATAGCTGAATCTATTGATCAATGTAAAATCAATAATAATAATTTAACCTTAAAAATTGAGGATTATAAATTAAAAGTTAATATTGAAATTGGTGATGTTAAGAACCAAGTTAGTAATCTTAATGAAGATATTAAAGATGTTAAGAGTGCCATAATTCAGACCAAAGGGGACATAAAAAATGAAATAGAGCAGGAATTAGTAGAGAAATTTAAGAGTTTAGATGTCAAGAAAGTCGATGAAAATAAATACCGATCGAAAGTTGGAGAGAATATAAAGCGTATTCAGAAAGATATAAAGGATCATGCAGGAATGATAGAACAAAGTAATGACAGGTATAAAGAAATTTTGGATAAGAATCTAGATGAGTTCAGAAAAGAGCAAAAAGGGTATGTGAAGCAAGTGCTTGAACAGATGGACTTAGAAGGGAAATTTCAGCAAGTATATGATCAAATGGAAATGAAAAGTATAAGTAATGCCAAGGCAGAAATGTTTACAGGAAAAATAAGTAGTAAAGCATATGTTGACTATGTTGATTCTTCACAAATAAATAATATAGAAGTAATTAAGCCAAGTAATAATAATAATAATCAGTCAGACAATACTCTTGTGAAGGAAATTGACAATAGACCAACTAGAGAAGTAATTAGTCATGAGGGTAGTTCAAATAATTCTATGGCCTTAAGGTTTATGAAAGTTAAACCATTTAAAGGGGAATACATGGAAAATCCCTCGGAGTTTCTAAACAATCTGGATGAATTGTTTTCGATATGTTCTTTGTCTGAAAAGGAGAAAGTGGCCGTATGTAGCAATCATCTATACGGAGTAGCTAAAGATTGGTGGCAATCTCTGTTTGAGAAACCCATGACGTATGGTGATTTCAAATGTTTTATTGTCGGGAGCTTTTGGAACTCCGACAAACAGGATTGCATTCGGTATCAAATTACCCAGGATAAGTACCAAGTTAGCAAAGGCAGCTACACCAGTTTTTTCAGAAGTCAAGCCGTTCGTTTGAAGACTTTGACTGCTTGTCCATTGTCGGAGGGACAAATTGTCAGAATAGTTAGACACAACTTACCAAAGCATGTGGAACAGTTGTTAATAGCTGCTGACCGTGGGACAATTGAAGAAGTCTCCAAAATATTGGATGCTCTGGAAGTACCAGAGTTATCTATTGATAATAAGTTTAGAGTAAATAGGGATAAAAATAATTACCCATTAGCAAGTCTTAGTATCAATACTGGAGTAAAATCTCCTGGAGGCTTTAAGAGAAGTTTTAGTTATAAAGGTAGAGATAGAATGTCTCCATATTTTAAGAAAACTGTACAGTATAATACAAATAGAGATAGAAGTGATGATTTGCATAATCAACCTTCTACTAGTGGTGTGACCACAATTCTTAAGAGACCAGCTAGTAAAACTAGTAGTAAAAAGTTAAATTAGAAAGGAGAAAGAAAATTAAAGTTTAGATTTAGAGAAGAAGATATCTAATAATTAAGACAAATAATTCTTAAAGATGTGTATTTGATAATGTATTATGGCATTATATTATATTAGTATTTTTTTTTTTTTTGTAAAACAAACATAAGATATTTCTATGTTAGCAACCTACAAAGAAATCAATTTAAAAAATTTCTTAGTCTATATGAAGGTCCATATAGAATATCTTGCAAAGTAGGAGAGAATGCGTTTATGTTAACCACACCAGATGGGGAAAAGGGAACTTATAATGCAAGGAGCTTAATTCCATTTCCATCTGAGATGTGAGTTATAATTTCAAAGTAATATGAATAAATATTTTAATGTCATGTTTAAATATAATGCTTGACATAAAGAAATAATTTATTATATAATAAATTAGCATAGTGAATAAAGTTTTAGTTGAAGAAATTTACAAGATATGTAAATAACAGTTTAAAAGAAATAAGTTTTGTCAGAATGACTAAATAAAAGTGGAATTAGCTATTACAATAGATATTTTAAAGCAAAAAGCTAAATAATAAGGTTAGGGAGTATAAAACTCATATGTTTAAAGTACTTATAAGTAGATCTTATGAAGGATTAATGTATAATATGGTAGTGATTATAAAATTGATTAATCTTAAGGGATCAGGTTAATCTCTTTAAAAGAGAAATATGTAGATTTGTTAAATGATAATCTATAAAATTGCTAATGAAATTAGCAATAAGTTATAAATAAAATACATAGAGTAGTTTAAAATATAGTATTAACTATAATAATATGTATTTTTATTAGCTTATGTAAAGGTGTATTTAAAAGAATTTAAATACTTGATATTTATAGAAATATTAGAGAAATGAAGGTAACATAATTAAAAGATAAGGAAGGAGAAGTGAAACTTAATCCATAAAGTAAAAGAAAGTCATTGTAGTTTATTTAAAAGTGTTTTCTTAGTGAGATTTAAAATGATATTTCAATGCTTTATAAAACTTTGTGATAGAATGATTTATTATAATGTTTAGATGATAAGAAAGATAGAATTAATCAATGTGGAGTAAAAATGATAAAGATGGATGATAAATTTAAAATTTTATCCGAAGGAGGGGAATATGTGCCCTTTTGTATGGGTCACCATTTAAGTTTTGTGCTAATCTAGTAGAAAATTTTAAATTTAAGAAGTATTTTAAATATGTGATGTTGACTTTGCTTGTGGTAATGTTACCATAAGTTTAATAAAAGCAATCTATGAGTGTTTGATATGTGGATTGTGTTGATATTGAGAAGATATGTAAAGTGATGATGATTATGATGTAATACTGCATTAATAAATTTAATAACAAATGTTTGAAGCTAAAGTATTTAAAAGACAAGTTTAAATTAGACAAAGATATTTATTTAATTTAAAATATATGTTAAAAGTGAATAGAAATATTTTAAATTATAAGTACTTAAATTGAGATTAATATTTGATTTTAATCATATCAAATAATTATTTTAAAATCTGATGTAATATCTTATTTATTTTTAAAAATAAATATTTATTTTAAAAATGCAATTGTTAAGTTATTTTTAGATTATGGGAAGCGTTTCTTGTATTGTAAAAACAGATGTTAATTAGAGATACACACACACATGCTTGGAAGCTTTCTCATAAAGTTGCAAAACTATTTTAAAATTATGTTGTGAAATTTATAAATAATACGTGAGTTATCACGAGATAAAAATAAAGATATTAATGTAAAATATTAAATCTGATTTTTAAAAAATGTTACTTTAGAAATATAACGTATTTAAAAAGATTTAGTTTATTTTAAATGAGCTTATAAAAGTTAAGATTTAAATTAAGTGAGAAAGAATATTTTTAAAAAATGTTTAATAGATTTGAATAAACGATAAAAATTATTTTTAAAATGTAATAATATTAAATATTAAATAAGTCATTATTTTATTTTTAATAGTGAGTTGATTAATATGTAAATAAGCCAGCAAAGTTTGATTGTTTAAACGTACCAATCAGATGTGGAGTCTCTTCGAGTATAAAAGCTGGATTCAATTGTTGAGGGGGGCTCTCTGTAATTAAATTTCTAAGTTAATCGTGCTATTGAGAAAATAGCCAAGTAAATTCATAAACGCTCTTAAAATCAGTTTTAAAATCATAAGAGTGTTATTGTATATAATTTTATAATTTTTAAATGATAAGTATGCAGTAGAAACTTAATAATTCCCTATTGGTCTTCTCAATATCGAAACTCAATTTACGTACGAATAATCATGGAAACATCACGTATCGGAGAAATATATCAAAAACTTTATGCTAGAGAAATAATAGACGCTGGATTAGTACATAAAACTACGAGATGGAGAAAAGTAGTATTTTGGACTATAAATAGTTTTAAAAGTTTAAATTACTATTGTCTATTATAAATAGATATTTAAAAGAAATATGAATACTTCTATAGAAAGAAAGTATTTTTGCAGATTTTAAAAGATTAAAATGTATATCTTAAGTAAAGATATAAGAAGTAGTAATTTTAATAAATACTTGCCTTGTTAAGTCTTTGTGCTTAAAAGACTAAATATTGACGATTTGAAAAGGCAAATAGATTATAAAAATGATTTTTAAAATCGTAATATAATAAAATTATTATTATTGAAGTAGTCTAAAACGCTGGTTGTTATAGATGGAGAAATTGATTCTTACCTGAATATGTTATTAGAAATGCATAAATAATACATGGATGTCCAAACCAAGCAAGCCAAGTTGATTAAAGTAATTCAAGGAAAATAATTTATAAACTATAAATTAATTTAGAAATAATAATTTTTAAATAATAATCTATGAAGAACTGGATCCAGAACTTATAAACTATTTTTTTTAATTTTATTTTGTTTTCTTGTGGAACTGAATTTTATTTTTAAAAAAAAAAAAAAAAACGTTATCATTTTTATTATAAACTTTCAAGAAACACGTGATACAACGGAACAGGAAATAGTGTTCTATTGACTTTATACATAGGATATTTGTTAGAACTTTTATGGTAGAACAGAAGACGTCGTTGGAAATATGTAATATAAACTTTTATTTTATTTATTTAACATAAAATTTAAAATATTATTAAACTATTAAAAGTAGGTTAGGTACATTTATTAAATACTAACTTAAAAATAATATAATAATTAATTACATAAATCTATTTTATAATTAGTATAACACGAAATATTCTAATGAATGTTTATGAGTGTAAATGTGAATGATTTTTATTTTATGAAGCTGCAAATTCTGAAGAATGCTGGATAGCAGATTGGACATTATTGTTATTATGGTAAAAATATTGTATAATGATTTTTAATGAATTTGATATTTTTTTTCTTTAGATCAACTGAATATTATGTTGTTGTAGAATGAATGGATAAATATTTTATGAAAACACATATATTATATTGGCAACGAACTTTATTAAAATATGCATGATTTTAATTTATAATATAAACCTGATACAACATCACGTTAGAAGCTTAGAAATAATTATATGATTCTTTCATAAATAAATTTTGATATTTTATTATGTTATAGTGTTAGAATTATATTTATTCTTTATTGAGGTAATTATTTTATTATTTGCAAGATAAGAATAGATTTGAAAAGACTTTATTTTGTGTATTTTGTTTATTAAATAAGTTAAGTTACGTTATGGGTAGAAGCTTATATTTGGATGGAAGTTTATTAAGTATAGACAATGTAGTATAGGTAGTTTAGATAATGAATATTTTATTTAAATTGATGTTTATTTTCTGGAAATTTTAGATAAGTTTAGAATATGTTTTATAGATAGAAATTTATTAGAAAGGATTAAAAGAACACATTAAGTAAAGTAATGATTTTTACACAGAAAAGAATCATAGAATTTATCTAAGGTAATGCTTTATGAATTTAGAATTGATAAATGATTTAAATAATAATATTTGAACAATAGAGATATATAATGCATATTTGATAAAACATATAACAGGAATTACATTAAGTAAAGTATAATTACAGTCAATTATTTGTTATACACTATAAAGATACATTAATTTATATAAAGCTATTAAGCAATGCTAATAATAAAGTGAATACATGATAATACAGTATAAATGGTAATACTTAATTAATGTAGCTATTTAATTGGTAGAGTTTCATTGTTTACACATGCTACATAAATAGTCTTGACATATATTGTTATTTGTAGTAATTAAAGTACATTACTATTTATTTTAAAAAAATCTAAGTTTTGAAACATACTATAATATTATTGGTATAGCATTTGAAGGAGTGTAAAATTGCTTATTAAGTACATGAATTAGTAACAGTATAAACTTCTTATATTTGTATTTTCTTATTTTATTTTTATTTATTTTCCTAAATTCTAAAACTGTAAATAGTGTAAATAAATTCTTATTGGAAGTTATTGTAAATAAATTTGTTAATTTGTTTTAAAAGTGTGTCGAGTTTCATTATTTTTCACCACAGCATTTTGACATCAGATGATTTGAAATAAACATAATATTTGCACAAAATGAATTTGTTATTGTTACTTAGAATTGAATACCATATTTGCTTAACATTATTTTATAAGAATTGATTGACATGAACATAAATATTACAATGGTCATAAGATGATTATAATGCACATTATAAGAATACAATATTGTCTATTGTCACAGATTATTAAGTATAAGATTTTGATCTATTTTAAAATGAAGATACCATATGAAATAAAAGATATACATATAATTGTTTATTCATTTAATGATTGATTATATAATAGAAATAGATAAGATTAAATTACACTCTAAGATTAGTATTATTTATTATTATTATTAAAATAAGTTAGGTGTATTTAAGTTTGATATAAAATCCCACATCATACTTATTTACATAATTTATTATTATTTTAAAACAACTTAGAAGAACCTGAGATTATTTAATTATATTTTAAGTTAAAAGTTAGGAATTATTTTAGTATTATTAAAGATAATTCATTTCATTTAAAAGTCATAAGAATGCTATAGATGTAACGGTAAGATGATAAGGTAGTGGTAGTATTCTTATGCCATTGAGACAGTATCTTAGAAGATATTAACTCAGTGTAAATCTGCTTATTACTTTGTAACTTTACTTCGCAGTCTCATAATTTTATTAAATACTTATTTAATTAATATAATCTGGAACTATATTGATTTGGATAATTGATAATAAATTTAATTAAGATGTGATAATATAAAGTATATTAAAAATAGATATGCAAATTTTAATTAAGCATAACAATGTAACTGAGCTAGTTGTATTTTAAACTGTTTTATATATCAAGAAGTAAGGGTACAATATATATATATATATATATATATATATATATATATATATATATATATATATCCTTATATATATATATATATATATATAAGGCAAAGTTAAAGAATACATGAGAAGAGATCTTGATAGATTATTTAGGCTAAATTGACTATTAGGTGGCGGCTTGGAAATTTACCTTGCAATTTTAAGAATCCATATTAAAGTATGGCACGTGCATGGCGATTGAAATGCAAGTACTTCTGTGGCAGGAAACTTCTATTAGCATTCTAAAGTTCTTTTTAGACCTTTCTTCATTTCATGGCAGCAGGATATTATGGTAGTGGCAGATGATGACCCTGACCTATAGTGTAGAGAAGAGTGGTGGATTTACTGCTACATCATTTTTAAGTTTCAAGCAAAACGAAATATGTTTATAATACCTCTCTCTAAAAGTAGCTAATCTCTTCTGTGATTCAAAATTCAGTCATTTTATACTTTTTCTTTCATCAGTTGTTTTTGAAGATGCAATTGTAAGATAATGTCCAAAAATAAATTCAAATCTATTTCCAGATTAGAAATAGATTTGACAACACATTTTTAACACAAGTAAATCTTTAATCTACTTAATCCCATTTATTTTAAGTAAAACTTTAATTAAAAAACTACCTTCCCCAGATTAAAACAATAGTGCTACCAACCCCTAATTATTTTTAGACAATTAACAACACTTGCATCTTCCATATTGGATTTTATAAAAAAATATATAGTTTAATAGAAAAACAAGCAATTTAAAAAGAAAAAGTTAAAAATGACATATAATAAATATTTAAAACATCAATATTTTTTAGTAAGTTTTGCTCCTATGTATATATTTGAGCTGCATCTATAATACTTTAATAAAAAGAACTAATAATTAATAAAAAGAATTAATAATAATTTTAAAACATGTTATTGAAACATTAAATTTTATAATTTAGGTGCGTATCTCAAATATATACATAAAATATATATACAACAAAAAGGAGCAGGATGGGATATAGGGGTTTGAATACAGGTTAGTAGGTAGAAACATGAAGCACAATCTTAAGCTAAGATTTACTGCTTCAGTATTTAAGTATCATAAATCTGACAATAAACTTTAATAGAAACTTTTCATTTATTTGATATCTTTCTAATTATCTTCTCAGGCTCTCATCTTTTATTATTCTTCTATTTGATATATTTTACAGATTCATTGTTATTTCACCAAAATCTGGATTTTCTTTTCCGACACTTAATAGATTAAAAACAATAATGATTTATTACATGAGCCACTATTTATTACATTTTTTCTAGTATCTGATAGAAAATATGAATTCCTAAAAACAAGTAATCAATTAATCAGAAATTAATCATTATAGCTAAATTTCAGGAATTTTACAATCTTGCGCTCACTAATCACAATTAGCATAAATCCTCAATAACTTTGCTGAAATTTCTAGAAAACCCATATGACAGCAACAGTCTTGATTTATGTCATTGCATCATTAATTTCAGAGGCTTCATAGTTTACAAATAAAATAGATAACTTCCAGTTGGTGATGCTTTTGGACCTGGATCAATATTGCTCACAGCTTGTAATGATTGCTACCAACCTTTCAGCATTATTTGTTCTACAAATTGTTTTTTAATTATTCAAATGTTTTATCATTCATCAGTGTCCATATTTATGGAAATTTTTTTCAACATAACTGTGGTATTAAGATCACATTAATGGCAACATTATTGCAAAACATATTGTAAAAGTTACACAACCTCAGAATATGTTCTTGGAAGGTGGCAAATATTCTTTTGTCTCAAATTTTTAGGATAAAGATGGAAACTCCACTCATTTGCTGTGCCAAGAAATTAACATTTTCTGTAGCTACTTTATACTTTCATGTTTATTCTAATATGCTTGGTTTGACATTCTTAAAAAATTAACTTCACACTCAGAATATTTCTAAAGCAATTATCACATCAACATTATAGATACTGACAAAATATTTGTAGTTAGAAATAGCACCTTGTTAAGATCTCCAATAATATTCTATTAAAAGTACATGAATTGTCATTATATTTAAATGCAGAATACTGATGGTTTTTGGATATCAGTTTGAACTGCAAGAGATTTGTAGTAAAGTCCAAAGTGGAATTTTTTATTAGTTTTAGTTAGTATGTAATGTATTTTTGGTTGTATATAGCTCTCTCCCACAGTAATGTGAATTAATTGTCTCATATCTAGTGAAGGCCTATCTGACCTATTGTTTTTACTGCAATAATGAGATTATTGAATCATAAAGATAATTTGGGAATGATTTCTCATTCCAGCATTTTGAGCAATATTATTTATATTTTATCGATATACTGATGGTGAACAATGTATGATTAGGCTTGGTATTGTTGATAATCTGTCATTCAATGTCATGTTTATATTTCTTTATAATTTAAGGTATACTGGAAACATTTGTCTGTATTAGTCAATGATATAGGTAAAAACTCTTCTTAGATAAGTGACAACAACTGAATTTTCATAACTATTTTTTTGCTATTGAGTATTATCTTATAGACAATAAACCTGTGCTGAACAGTATATTCATTTTGTGCCAGAAAATCAAAACTTATTTTAACAAAAAATTTCATATTTATTATAATCCCAAGATACTGAGTATTATGTATTTAATGCACTGTAGAAAGTCATTTTTGTACTCAAATTTAAAATTAACAATATGTGGTTTTTCCATTTTTTTTATTTTTGTCCGCAAACAAATTGCCTAGAAATAAATTTAATTGTTTTGGTAAGAAAAATTGCATATATTTCAATGTTTTAATGTTTGAATATAAGATTTATATAGATAATCATCTCATACACAGCTTTAGACATATATATTTGATTGGCTAAATCAAATATCATTCTACACTGATGGTGTTTAAATTATTTTCATTTGTGGGGCAATTTTATCATAAAAATTAAAGAATTCTTTTATCACAATCAAAAATATTTACTTCTTTACTAATATTACTATTCTACCATTTACTTCCTTCATTTTCATTGTTAAATGAACAATATAGTAATGACACATTTTTTTAGATAATGACATAAATCACTGATTTTTTTGTGTAATTTTGACTTCCATATGACTGCTACAAATTGAGAGTGATTATTGATTTTCTTTATCATACAAACCAAGTCTGGCAGATAATAAGAGTACTGTATAGAGTAGTTATTGACTCCACCTCTTTCATTTACATCATGATGGTGATCATATTCTTTTGTATCTTGTATTATATATATATATATATATATATATATATATATATATATATATATATATATATATATATATATATATATATATATATATATATATATATATATATATATATATATATTAGGATAAAATTTATCGTTGTTTGAACTGTGCCACTTTCATCTGATTGCATTAGCAATTTGTTTAATTGGCCTGCAATCAGTACTGATTATCTTTTGCCTTGGATGATACAGGATGCTCTCTTAGTATCTGAGATTATTGAGTTTTGGGCAATGGATTGGTTATTAAGACACTTAGTTTGCTACTTGTCTCCTGCAAACAGGAGTGTATGTATAACAACTAGATTGGAATTTCATCTGATGCAACTGGTAATTAATGACATATTGATAATCTTTGTTCAATAACAATTAATATTGTTTGCTTAAATTTGCAAATCTTATTAATATGTTACACCAAACAAAAGAAGCTCACTCTCTCTAGGTAATGCAAGAAATAGCAGACTTATCTTTTTCTCTAATCATGTTGATATTAAATTGCATTTTGATCCAAATGTGGTAATCCATAAAAGATAACAAATTTAAAAACTGGATCAATTTTCAAATCACTCTTAGCAATTACAATTTGGCTACTAGTTTATCATGTTCATTGCGTCTCATCATCTTTATCTAAAAAATTTCTAGCTGTTGTGTAAGATTGTTTTTTCCTTCTGCATTTTCTATAAGTTTTTTTGATTTTCACTTTCCATTCTATTCACAGTGTCTTAGAGATGTGTATTGATTACTTCAAATGTTGCATTATTGTCATTTATAATCTACTTCAAATTCTCACTAACTACATTAGCTGCTAAGGTTAAGAAAGCCTTCATCCAGACTGTGATATTTCTTTGGGCATAATATTGATTTCTTCTTAGCTAAAATTTCCTATGTTATATATTTTGGCCTTGATCATCTATTTAATGACATTCTCAGATGTGACTGTCTTAATTTTTTAGGCCATTTTATATATTTTAAGAAACATTTCTGTTTAACATTTTTGTAATATATTCATTATGATAGTACAAAATAGTTTTCATTTCTATTTTTATCTTCAAATTTTTGTTTGTCTTCCATTATACTTATATAAATTCACTTTCTTCAGTCTGCATTTTTTCTTTATAATGCACTATCATCACCCAGACAACTATAAATATTATATTTGTATACTAATATTTTTGAAGAATATATCTTCTTCTTACCTCTACCATATTTCTTGTTTGCTTATCATTGTTTTATTATTATTACTATTGCTTAATATATCTTCAGCTGCCTAAGTGTTACTATATATTTCCTATTAATATCTAGCCTCAGCAGCATTTTATTTTTTTACTATCATAAATAATTATTTTTTAAAGAAGTATATAAATATTTCAATTTTGTTCGAAACATTTTCCATGAAACATTTTCAAGTTTATAATTTTTTTTCTTTTTAATATATATTTAACAACAAAAAAAGAAACAACTTAAATAACATATTGTAATGGTAGTGAATAAAGTCTAACTTGTAAAACTTAAAATAATCATTATTCCCCAAAATAAATTAATAATGCTGAACAATAAAATGAACAAATGTAAAAAGAATAAATACTTAAACAAGCAGAAAATGTAGCATGATATTTTAAAAGGGTGGAAAATAACTATACTATAATAATAACATACTACCCCAGATTTACATAGGATAATAAACTTAACAATTAATAGTCATTCATTGAATTTAAAGTGATGTATTATAAACAATTTAATTATCTGGTGATAGCCATACTTACAATCATGATTTGCATGCAAAGAAGGCTAATCTATTACTCATAATAAAAAATAATGCTAGAATACTAATACATTCGAATCATTATCAACATTCTGGTCATTTGAAATATTAATTTATTGGACAGCTAAGTTAATTTTTCAAATCAAAAAATAAAATGCAATGAATGATCTTTAAAGGTGTTATTCTTGCAACATCAACAAAATGCCGTGAATGTCAGACAAGTGTAAACCCCTACAGATCAAATATATAACCATTTTTGCTCTCTAAATTTACCTAAAAATCAAATGATCCTAAGACCTGTCACTCTAAACAAAAGAAACATAAATATAAAATTATTATTTCAATTTAAATAGTTTTGAAATATAATTTAAAAATCCATAAAACATAAAATATTATGAGAATAAGTACACATACTGCACATTTGTAAAACAACTAGCTGAATAAAGAAAAGCATTAAAACCTATTTTTAAAACAATTATTTAATAAACTAACTGATTAACAAATAAAAATGGCATGTTAATATGTTAATTCAAACATTTAT
Source organism: Epiperipatus broadwayi (assembly GCA_028023455.1). Lineage (NCBI taxonomy): Eukaryota > Metazoa > Onychophora > Udeonychophora > Euonychophora > Peripatidae > Epiperipatus > Epiperipatus broadwayi. The sequence continues at coordinate 41,710 of JAQFVV010013986.1, forward strand.
TTTTTTATCAAAAATATAAATTCATATAAGAAAATGGTTAACCAGTTGTTTTTTGTTTATTGAATTAATTAATTTGTACTTTCATCAAAATATTTTTTTGATAACTGAAGTTGAAAAACATGTTTTAACAATAAGAGATAAAGAAATTTTAAATTTGCAAAAAAACCATTACAATTTTAAAAAGAAATTCAAATAAATACAAAAACATATTTCATAAGAAAATGTTAAATTAATAAAATTATTTATTATTATAAGTTATTACTTCTGTAAAAAAAATTATAAGTGTAGATATAATGTGCACATTAAAATACTTTTAAGCCATGCTTTTGTTTCATGCCTTTATTGGTAAAAGCAAATTTTAATTTTTCTTTCCTGTAGGATTTCATTGTCATGATTAACAATCTTTGTTTGTTCCTTTTAAGTGTGTAGAAGTTCTCCTCTCCGGAGTAATGCATAATGCACTCAGTGAAAATTTTACTTTTTTGCAATAGAATATTTTCCTCATTATACATGGAGATTAATTTATGAATTTTTTTAAAATCTTATAATTATGCAGGTAATGTTAAAACTTAGAGACTCATGCTCTTGGATAGAGACAAGGCTTGTTGTAGATTACTTCAGTGGTATTTATCTCTTCTAGATTTTTGCCATTGAAAATTACATGATTTAAATTTGATGACATTTAATGTCTTGCTAAAACTTAGCACATGGTTATCTTTAATTATCCTTTAAAAGCATTTTCTTTTAAGTGGTACAGTGCTGCATACACCTGCAAAACTTTTGCTTCTGTATTATTTAAAAGCTGAATCAAAAATAACTGTTTGCCACTGTTTCCTCCACCAATGGCAACATTGGGATACAGAAATTCACTGATTTATCCATTCTCTTACCTTATTATGTCCAATTAATCCTGTGCTCATCCAATCACAGTTCTGTTTTTTATTTGAGAAAATTTAACACTGACCAATTCAGTTTATTTCTCAAATGGTTGTGTCCTTTCTTTAGAATTAAACTTACAAAAGAAGTCAAAGGTAAAAAAATGTAATTCCAGTCATACAAAATCTTCCTCAGTAGTTATTTTTTCCTTAGCCAAAAATGAGATAATCTTCTAATTACCACTATTCTAGTCAACATTGTTTGTTGTTTTCGAGAGAGATTAACAAATATTAATTAATTAAAATGGCATTCAACAAAAATGTTAAAACTTTTTTCTTTTAAATTATTATTAAAAATAGAACTTTATCTATATTATCTCTTGCAAAAGTTAAATGTACAAATTGTCAAATAATCTATTGAAGAGAAGTTTTTTACTCTTAGTACCTTTTTTGAAAATTATAAAATAGTAAATAAAATTCCTGTAGGGAGAAACCAAAAAAAATTGATTCTTTATCGTATACTGGTTTTTTTATTATTTGAAACTGCTTTTTAAATTATAACTCATTTCAAAAGTTCACATCATGTTTAAACAATATTTGAAAATTCTTATATTATTATATGATGAAGAAAATATTTAAGTAAATCAAATACCCCATTATTATTGTTAAAAAACATGGAATAATTAAATATTTCCCCATTAATTAAATTCATTTTTTTAGAAGATGCTTGTAATATTTGACAAAATCTGAGTCATCCATTCTCTACAATATTATAATATAATTGAATGTCTTTTGTGGAGTCAAAAATTTATTTACTTATCAAAATTATTTTAAATCTTCCTTAATTTTATTTAATAAAGCTGCAACCAAGTTATGGGCCTCTATTTAATGTCATTCCATGAGAAATGTTGTTAATCTAGTGGTACACATTATGTATTCTGAAAATGGTAGTGTAGCTAATTTGTTAACAATTTAACTATAATTTACAGTGTTTCACAGAATTTAGATAATTGAATTAAGGTTTTTTTTTAAATAAATAGTTGCCCAGTTCTATTACTAAATAGTAAGAAGCAATTATAATTTCATGAGTATCTTCACTCATCTAGGATGAAACTAATTCTGATTTTTGCTCTTCAAAATAAAGAAGAGTGGAGAATAATACTACTCAAAACATCGTGTAATTACTAACCTGTTGTTAATTTGTGTGTTATTACTAACAAGTTGTTTGTATTTGGAAAGCTTAAATAAAGTTTAAAATTTTTTATACATTCAACATTCACTCACATACGATGGAAATAGTCCAACATATTGCATCAGATTATATTCAAATGCTAATAATAAGTTTTCTAATTAATGAACTGTGCTTGATATATGTTCAAGTGTTTTCCAAAATTTATTCCAAAACCATTCACCCATTATCAAATACTTATTACTTTTTATATCAAATTATGAGTTGTGTAATGTTTTTAAAACAGACAATAAGGCAGTAATATCAATGGTAGGTATATACGTTGTATAAATAAAATATATCACCATAAATTTCTTCAATGTTATTAAAGATAAATATGCCTATTAAAAGGATAACAACTACATAAGTGAAATGATTATATAGCGGTAATATTTTTCAATATTTTTATCTAGCTATGGTAAATCTTGGGGTGTAGATGGATATATCTATATGTCCAGAAACAAGCGTAATCAGTGTGGTATTGCTTCCAGTGCTTTTTATCCCATTGTGTGACTTTCTGGAATGTATAACATATTAAGGAATAATCATCATTTGTTTAAAAAATAAATTGTATTTCATCAGAAAACGTTTCCTTCAAATATTTATATATTTCTAATAAAAAAATCATTTAAAATTATTTCTGTACAAATTTATTAAATATTTTTATAAACTAAGAAAATCAATTTTTGGGTTTTTAATTGACAAACTGTGAATATAAATACTTTATAGAACTTTTATAAATAATTTTTAATATTTTTAAATATATTTAATAAACATGTTTAAAAAAAGGCTGATTAGTAAAAGCCATATTTTTTAAAAGTTCTTTAAATGTATCATTTTACCTACATAATTAGCTGATTATCTCTCTCTCTCTCTTCATTGTTCTATCTATATATCTATCTATCTACCTACCTAACTACCTGTCTATCTATATATCTATCTATCTATCTACCTATCTATCTTTCTATCTATCTATCTATCCATCCATCTATCTATCTCTCTCTCTCTTTCTATCTATCTAATGTCTGTCTATTTTGCCTTATTTCTTTATATTTATTTATCTATCTATGTATTTATCAACTTATTAACCTACCTACATATTGACCCACCTTACTATCTGTTTCCTTTCTTGTGATATCTATCTACCTATTTATATACCTATCAATTAATTTATCTAAATGTTTTCCTATTTATTTACCTCTGTTTATTTTTTGATTTGTATATTTGTCTTTCTGCCTATTTGTAATTTTATTTATGTCAACCTGTTTACCTCAATTACACTTTTATCCATCCATCTATTTATCTGACTGGTTATTTAACTATCTTCCTGAATGCCCGCCTCTCTCCCTACCCACTTATCTATTTATCCATCTATCCATGAATATATATATATATATTTTCCTTGTATAGTGGTCTTACATAATTTAATGGTTTTTCAATTCATAATTTTTTGTTTTATATCAATAAGATTTCTTAACTCACTCTGAGCACTTTTGAGATATTCTAAATATATCATGATCAAATTTACAATTTTACAAAAAATACAAATTAAGCTATACTTCTAGGATAGAAATCATGGAACAAATTGAATTACACAATAAAAAATTAATATTTATATATTTATTTGATTTTGAAATCAGTTTCATAGTAAAGTTGAACAACAATTTTAGTTAATATGCCAAGTTAATAATTGACTCATCACTTGTTCTTTTATTTGTATGCCTTAAACCACACCAGAGTTAAATATTTCAAGCTATAAAAAGTGTAATATATTGATTGTATATGTAAATATCAAAAAAGAAAAGAAGTATATGGCTTATTGCATTTGCATGATCAGAGCAGTTGGCGCTATAGAGTATAATTGTGAAGTGAAATTGAATATCTCATAAAATATAAATTATTTGATGAATTCCATTATTTGTTTAAAGTGTGTTTTTATGTATTGTCAGTGAAAATAAGAATAATCTCAAAAAAGACTCTGTTTACCATGATGATACTAATGATTAAATATAAAACATAAAAGAATATTTAAAAAATTTAATAAACAAAATATTATTTTCAACAGAAACAATAAGTTATCAATAATCTCACATTTTTTTAATGTTTGGTGGAAGAGTTATGATAATGAAGGTCTACTGGAATTTACATATTGGACTATTTTCAATAATCAGTGGAAATGTTAAATGTTTTTAATAATACATGCAACATATGCTTATTTACATACACATTTAACAGGCAATAAATTGTTGTTGGCCTGTCCAATGATAATATTAGCAAAGGTTACCTCAACAAAAAATATCTGTCAGTGCTGAATTTTGTGTACTACCCATTTATATTCTGCCTTCAACAATAGTCTATAAAAACAAAATACATATCTACTTAGATGATTTTATTTCTACATTTTATTTCTTAAGATCAACAATTTGTAAACTACTTTTTATATATTTTTGGTAATTTCATGGTATTGCTTCTTAGAATATTTTCCATAAGTTATTTAAAAAGATTCCTTACATTTTTAATTTTTAAAGCTCGTTATCATTTTATCAATGTTCTAAGAGTATAAATAACTATTAACTAGTATGAACAAAGATATGTAGATTCAGAAAAATATACAAAAAAATATATCCATCATATACATAAATTGTTAAAAGGTTTTAGAAAGTATTACATTTTGTTTTTGAATTTTTAAAAAGATTTAAGCGTATTGATAAATTTTAAAATTATAGTGAAAATTATAATAGCTTACTATGATATTGTCAAACATTGTTATCATTATTAGTAAATATAGAACGATGGTTTGAAAATAACCAAATAATTTACACTAAAAGATTAAAATATATTAATAAAATCAAAAGATTTGCTATTAAATTTTATTATAGATAATATATTTTAATGAAGTAGAGATTTTTTGTATAATTTTTTTAATAATAATAATACTGCTTATTAAAATTTATTCATTCATTAAAATACAGGTCAATATGTATTTAAACCAGGCAAACTCTCCATACAGTGGTGCCACTCAGTGTAAGCCAGAGTAATCAATGTGTATGTCAGAAGGCTTGTGCATAAAATCCCTATTTAGTTCCTACTTATCCAGTATCCCCAGACTAGTTGCTAGTTTGTGGATTTTGTCAGTGAGGAGCTTTGGATCTGACAGCACTGGACCTAGATTTTAGGAACTAGTGCAGCCCTACAGAAGTCTTCTTTTATGTCTACATAACTACAAAACTATAAGAACAAAGATATTTTCTATCCAAGCTCAATAGCTTACCTTTACATTTTAGGGTCTGGTTCTTTAATAACCATAACCACATTTTATTCAGCAGGATTGGTATTAAACCACTACACATCACATGATCACTATTTCTTATGCTTTCTCATAAAACTGGCAAACACTCCTTACAGAAAAGCCACTCAGTGTAAGCCAGAGTAGTCAAGGTATGCCAGAAGTCTTGTGCATAAAATCCTTACCTAGTGCCTACTCATTCAATATTCTAGACTACTTTCTGCATGGTGACCTTCATCAATGATGTGCTTTGGACCTTAAAGCACTGCATCTAGATCTTAGGATTTAATGCAACCCTCCAGCAGCCATCTTTTATCTCTACTGAACTACAAAACTATAAGAATAAAATTGAAAACAATATTTTCAATCCAGCTTATTAGTTTATATAGTCATATATTTCTGAACTCAGTCAGTACCCATACATTTTAGTGTCTCTGGTTCTGTAATAACTGTATCCAACATTACTAAGCAGACTTGATATTAAATCACTAAACATTACATGATAACCATTTTTATGCGTGCACATAACTTTTATAAAACAGGCAAAACTCTTCATACAGTAGTGCCACTCAGTGCAATCCAGAGTAATAAATGGATGTCAGACATCTTGTGTATACTATCCAGTGGCTATTCATCCAATATCCCCAGACTATTTTCTAGCTTGTGACTTTCATAAGTGATTAGCCTTGGATCTGAGAGTGCTGCCTTTTGGCATCCATTGTTTACTCTGACTTGCAGTGAGTGGCACTGCTGTATGGCAAGGTTTGCCTGTTTTAATAACAGTTATGAGCAAGCAAAAGAAATGGTGATCAAGATATATTTACACAAATACAAAATATCATTTTTCTACCACTAAGCTTTGCTTGTGCTTTTATGTAGAGGAAACCTTTATAACGTTATATATTTGCATGAAATTTTAAATATAATACAAAATATGCTAATGAGAAGAAAAACAACAAATTACATTTCAATAATATATTAATTATATAATAGAAGTATTGATTATTTAATATTAGATACTCATATTATTTTTCTATATTCCTCTCTTTAATATATTTTTTAATTTGTTTTGTATTTCACTGTAATGTTACAAGCATCTTAATTTAGTAGGTAAATTATTAAATAATATAGGAACATAATGATTTCTTACTCTAGTTCCATATTTATTACAATATTCTAAAGCTATATGTGTATTTGCATTCCTAAGACACATTTCAAATTGTTTATATATTTTTTTGAAAGATTAGTATCAAATTTTTTTTCTATAATTATATAATCAAAAAGTAAATTTATTAATAAAATATTATTTTTGCATCCATTTCTCTCTTTTATGATATAAATTTCTTTTATTAGATCAGTTATTCTATTTTAAAGTTCTAATATTAAAAAACATTGCAAAAGCATAAAGCATTATTTCATATCTCAATAAAGATTCACATAAAGATTTATATATAAAAAATATTTAATGGAAAACATGTTTGATTTTATAGAACATTGTTTTAAAATATCTCAATTTATTAATTAGTCTGTTTAGATGCTATTTTCAAGGCATATTTCATCTATCATCATTTCAAGATCTCTAATATATTTTACTTGTGCTACTTTTATATACTTACTTTCATTAGTTATTATCATTACATATTACATTACTGCCATGTGAATGCCAATAAATATCAATATTTTTAAATTTTATGTGTAAAGCAGTTTTATCAAACACATTATACAATATATTTAAGCTGACATTTTAAACATAGAAATAAATGAAAACACAAAAAGTAAAAATTTGCAGACATGTAAAAAACCATAATAATAATAATATGTAAATCAGATATTTGTTTTATATAGCATGATGTTTTTAATCTGTATAGTAATAATTAGCATTAAGCTAATGCACATGTGCTTTGTGGATTTAACTATAAATGAATACTCTCATTTTTTCAAACACAAGATAAAGTCTTTGTGAAAAGATAGAATGAATCCATGTATTCTTTCAACCCAAATGTTTAAGTATGGGCAAATCTTAAGTAGTTGTAAATGAAAGTGTGAAGATATTAACAATCACTTTAAATTACCTTTACTATGTCTGAATGAGTGACACTTACGATACATCAATTTTAGTTGAAAAATAATAAAGGTTTCTGTATTATTTAAGTAATATAGATTTTTTCATTGTAAAACTGTTGTATGTTTAAAATATTAAAAATTAGAGTGTTGATTGTCAGTTTAAATGGTATGTAAGTATAACTTTTAATTTAAAGAAAGACTGTTTTCATCAAATCAGTAAATAGTCAGTTATGTTTTATATAGGATTTCAATTTTTGTTTATACCCTTCTAAATACATTTAATAATAGCCCAGGAAATATGTTTGGCTGGGAAAGTATGAAAACATTGGAAAAATTACAAAATTCTAAGAATAAATAATTGTATGTAGTAATATGTTAGACTATTTTCATCATCTCCTCTCTTTACATGTTGAATGTTCAGAATATCTTAAAGTTTAATTATTATTTAAATATATGTATATTGTCTATACTAAATTTAATGTAATTATGAAGAACTTCAATTTGAACTTTCATCTTTCCTACATCTATTCAATCAATCTTATACAAGTAATACACATGATCATGAACATGTGTAAATGATAAATAATCTCCAGAATTGATATTTTGTGCTGAACCAGCATTCATCACTTGGTCCAGATCACTATTGCCCATATATATATATATATATATATATATGACAATAGATGGTGTTCTATCAAAAACACCGTCAAGCTTAGTTTTTGTTTACATAAACATCAGAGCAAGCAAAAAACTATGCTTGATGGTGTTTTTGGTAGAATGCCATCTATTGTCATAAATACAAGTGTCAGCAAGTTTTAACTTGTGTTTTTTTGTTTTTCATATATATATATATACATACAATCAATGATCAGTTTATATTAAGATACATTAAGATAATAAATCTTTAAATTATAATGGGCATGTTTTAGTTTTATTCACTCTCCAAGTCTTTACCCAACCATTTCATTGAATACTCAAAGTTACTTGTAAAAATGGTATATGTTGATTTGGATACATATAGAGAAATTAAAAGTTCAAATAAAATTTATTTAACTGATTGTCACCTATAAAAGGTTAACATAACAAAATGGAACATCATCTTAATTTTAATATTCTTATCTGAATATATGTGTTATCATGTGAATATTGATATTACCACTGTTATAGAAAGAACATCTAAAAAATAGAAAAAAATATTAGTAATAACAGTTTAAGGTTTTTGAAACATTTAAATATATCATCAATTTTTTTAAAAATATTCATCATTTAGTTACTTAATGGTCAGTATTCTAACCCCTTCAGACAGAAATTGAACATCAGTCTATTGTCAATTAATGATTATTTATAACTTCACCAAAGTTTGTGCAGTAAGTTTAAGGTAAAATTTTGCAGTATTTTCACACTTTAACAAATCAAAAAACTGGTTTGAGAATTCGAATACAAGTTAGTAATATAAAAAATACAAAGATGGACATATTTAACAAAATTTTAACTGATGCATGTTCAGAACCCCTCCAAACAACAATAAGCTTATTAATAATAATAAAGACAAAAGAAACATTGCAGAAACCCGCCAGGTAGTGTATAAAATTTTGTGCCCTCAAAATAGGCTGTGATTTGGTTTATTATGGAGAAACTCATGCCACAGTGGGCAATAGATTGGCTCAGCACAAATACGTATTTACAAGAGCAATAATCAAAAATGAAGGCAGCACTCTATTTGCTGACCATCAGTAGACGCTCGATCACAAATTTGAGCCCCTCCACGGCTGACATTTTATGCATGGAAAGAAACGATATCAAGAAGAAGGTTAAGAAAGCTTGTTTCATCACCAGCGATGTCAAATCAATAAACAGGGGAGACATTTGTTTCACCATTTCTAAAAAATGGATGGTATTGGAGGCAATTTTCATACATTTGCATATAACTAATAATCTGAAAAGACTATGAATATGAAGCAACAAGCACTCTGAAAGTGCTAAGTCTGTAAATTAGAATATATATATAAAAAAAGCCTACTTAATTATTACATAAAAAGTTTCACCACAATGCATCAGCATATTATTAATTAACAACATATAAGATTTTGTTAAATGTTACAAAAATAACGTATTAATGGCAAAATAATTAATTAACTATAAAAATATAACAAATTATAATAAAAAAATTTGAAACAGAAAAATGGTGTTGCAATTAAAATAATATGTAATTTTTATGATTATTAAAAGTGATATTAGGGAATGCAAACAAGCTTTTATAAAAGTAGCAAAACTTTACCAGCAATTAGCTGATCCTGGTTTCACATATCAAATTTATTGATTTCTCAAGCTTACACTAGAGGGCAGCGTGGTAGTAAAATAAAATGGATTTCCTTCTTAATCACTTTATTACAATCTTCACTTTTAAGACATTTATTGCAATATTTAATAGTAAATAAACTCTTGCTTTTGATCATGAGTATATCATGAGATCAGATTTGGCCAATTGGTTTGAATTCATAAAAATCATTATATTTCCATGCTCCTATAAGATCTACTATTTTAAATATTTTGTCTTCATCTGAAGTGAACTCTGAAATTAACCATATTAACATTTGCAGTTATATCTGTATTGCACAGAATGTTGTAAGTTGTAATAATTCATGTATAAATAAATGTTATGTAATAATTAGCCACATTGCATCATGGGATACTTATATGTTTTAAACTTATTGTATTGAAGGTATTGCATCTGTGTTACCAAATAATATGTATAATGAACACCAATTTTCAACTGTTACTGAAGTGTTATATTCAATTTTAAAATTAATTATTTATCTTTAACTATACATATTATTGTTTTAAAAAAAATACTGCAATGACAACTAAAATGACCCCATAGTTCAGTTGGTATCATCTCTACATAACAATTCTGCTCATAAATTTATTAATTGACTAAAACAGTTAGATGATATTTTTGTGATTTGACCATATAATGAAAAGGAACATCATATTTTCTTTATTATAAAATAAGTTAATAAAAATATAAAATTCGTAATGAGTGATTGGTTTAATCTAATTTTTTACTTATCATAGCCTCTAGTAAAAACTTTATTTTATGTTTACTATTTTAAACAGATGGCTTTTTATTTATTATTAATCATTATAAATAATCTGGAACTTCAGCAAAAAAATTGTGATGCTCTGTTGATGTATATTGTTAACAAACAGTAACATCTGTCTGCTCATTGGATTATGTTCTTATCTAGAATATGCAATTGGGCTTATGATCTCAGCCATGTACTAAATTCCAACCAATTTTTTAAGCTAAACATAATGGAAATTTAATGAGTCTTATGTAGTTTCAAAGTATAGAAAGTTATATTTTTTGATATTGGGACAATTTCCATAATCTAATATGCATGTTGAATGTAAAGTTTTAGAAAAATTTAACCTTGTTTAAATATTTCAAATATTTAACTGTTAGTAATAGCACATCAAACGGACTCAGATATGCACAACATTTTCAAGATGTATTATTACCCCCTCTCTTCAGGTGTTGCTGGTTCGACCATTGACAGTATTAGCATGGGATTTAAACCTGGGTTCTTAGATTTTTGATTATTGAATTTGAAGGTAACACTCTCACCAACTGAGCCATCCCCAAGAATCTAAGGACCCAGATTTGAATCCCATATTAGTACTGTCACTGGGTGAGCCCAGCAACATCTGAAGAAGAGGGAAGAATAATACCTCTTGAAATGTGCAAATACTAACCTGTTTCATGTGCTGTTACTAACAGTTGAATGTATTTGGAATATTTAAATAAAGTTAAATCCTCTTACAAAGACATTTAAACACATAATGATGGAAATAGTCCAATATAAAAATACAACTAGAACACCATCATCACACACCTTCAGAAAAACACTATAAAAAGTTTTAGTTTGAATGAATATGAATAAGATTCAGTGCTCTACAACAGTATCTGTATAATAGTTAATATGGAACTACAGTCTAATGTCTGTTAGTTACTCCAAGTTATAGTCCATGCCTTAAAAGTAACAATGGATTAATACTTGTAATAAATATATAACAATTATGTTAGAGGAGAGAGAATAATGTATGATTTTTATTAAGTAAATAAACAGAAACAGAAAAAAAAGTCTCTGTGAAGTAGCATTAAATTATTTTACTATTAGTTGTAATAAATCAGTAAAAGAGGTTTTTAAGAAATCATATAATAAATATAATTGTTTTAGAAATATGCAAAAGAGAAACATGGAAATTGCATTCAATTGTAATAATTGCAATACAACTATTTCCAAATGACTGAAAAGTAGAAATGATATTAGGATTGACTAATATAAAAAAGTCATTTAAATTATAGATTTATGAGTTATTATCATATTTGTGTAATTTAATTACTATAATTATTAGAACAGTTCTCAGTCTGTATTGAATTTTGTTACATGGATTTTATAATTTGCAGAATCCCAATTGAGTTTTTAATAATGTAAATATATTTACAAATAGTATCAACATCATCCCTTTCTTTATTTTTTAGATATCTTATATAAATCCAATTTATCCAAATTCACTTTGATCAATTTTTAGCAAAATCTTTAACATATATGATGTATGCATCTACATTTTGGACTGTCATGCAGTCTTGTGCAGAGATTGTTTTGAGGGTGCAACTCAACTAAGTTTTGAGTTGTGCCATCAGCTTGTAAGAATTCTTGAAACATAGTTGAGTTGCACCATCAAGGTAATCTCTGATGAAGACTGCAAGACAGTCAAAACATAAGTACATGTGTATATATGTACAATAAAAGGTTTATGCTAAAAAGTGTTCAAAGTGGTTTGGATAAATTGGATTATTAAATATCATGAACATAGTGGCTTTTTAAACATTATTGTCATTAAAGCTGTAATTTATTTTGAAATAAATAAAGGATTGTGACAAAATCTGAAATTGTTCTTACAAAAGCAAAGTGCATTCAATAGATGACATATAAACATTAGAATAAAGTGACAAAGTAAAAGCTTGATTGTGTCAGTATGACATAATCTCTACAAATGATTTATCTGATAAGTGCCATGTTGGAATATTGGGCTCAAACTTTCTAATGACATAGTTTTAAAACTGCCTCACTGATATGAAAAGTTGCTATAAACATCCAAGCAATACATCATATGGATTACATTTTCATTCTTTATTTAGTACAATGAGAAAAAGAGTTCTGATTGTCAATTCTGTTTTAACTCCTGAACAATAAACCATAAGAATAGTATAGTGGATGTTTAGAACATTGATATTATTTTAGCAATACTTGTAAAAATTATTTTGCAGAAAAAAATAGATAAAATAATAAATAAAAAGATGTAATTTTAATAAATAGTTTAGGTGACTGAAATATATGACTTGTGTACAATAATAAAAAATAATTTATAGTATGATTTATGAAATTCTTGTGATAGAAATAAACTGCATCTAAAGTTTATGATGAGCTGATTATTTTTTATTAAATTATTATTTATAATAATTGTGAAATTCCTGAATTCATTGAAATCCACTATTGTGGATGTTGACCATTTATCACTTGGCAATTAAATTGTAATTTGATGCACAATATTATATAGTGTGTTCTAGTAAGTTAATGATAATTTGTTACTGATTATTTAATAAATAATTAATATGTTATGTTGGAAAATAGTTTAACTATTACAATAGAACTAGTTAAGGTAAACAAAAGTAAAACTCTCCATACGAGTAGTGCCACCTGTGCCCAACAGAGTAATCAATGGATGTCAGAAGGCTTGTGCATAAAATCCCTATCTAGTGCCTACTCATCCAATATCCCCAGACTAGTTTCTGGCTTGTAGCCATCATCAGTGAGGAGCCTTGGATCAGAGAGCACTGCACATAGATCTTAGGATCTAATGCAACCCTCCCAGCAGCCACCTTTAACTCTACTTTACTACAAAATTATGAGAATGAAATTGAAAACACTGTAATATTGTAATCTAGCTCAATAACTTATATAGTCATATAAGGTCTTGAACTCAATTCAGCACACATACATTTTGGTGTCTTTGGCCAGAAACTAGTCTGGGGATATTGGATGACTAGGCACCATGATAGGATCTTTATGCACAAGGCTTCTGGCATCCATTGATTACTCTGTTTGGGCTTTAGGGTGGTACCTACTTATGGAGAGTTTTGCCTTTGTTTGTCAACATTATGTGGTAGTATGAGATGGTGATCATGTGCTGTTGAGTGGTTTAACACCAATCCTACTAATAGGATAGTGGTGGCTATGGCTGTTTAAGAGCCAAAGATACGAAAGTGTATGGGTGCTGAATTGAGTTCAGACCCATATGACTATATAAGCTATTCAGCTTAGATTGAAAATATTAGTGTTTTCAATTTTATTCTCATAGTTTTGTAATAGATTTAAAAGGTGGCTGCTGGAGGGTTGCATTAGACCCTAAAATCTATGTGCAGGTGTTCCCTGATCCAAGGCTCCTACTGATGATGGCCACAAGCCAGAAACTAGTCTGGGGATATTGGATGAGTAGGCACCTAGATAGGGATTATATGCACAGCCTTCTGGATTATATTTATTACTCTGTTTGGCACTGGGCAGCTACTACTGTATGAGAGTTTTGCCTTGTTTGCAACAATTATGTGCTAGTATAGAGATAGTGATCATGTGATGTTTAGTGGTTTAACTATTAATGTACTAGAATGACTAAGTAATTGAAATATAATGTAAAATGAGGTAATAAGTTTTAGTATGGATACAATATTGAATAACACTGGAGATTCAAGAAAAACTTAGTAATGCTTGGATTATGGACCCACACATTGTATATTCTAATGTTTTAATTAGTGGGCACTTCAAAATCATCCATAATAATATGTTGTCACGATATATAAGAAAGCTACATAAGGTAAATTTATAATTTTTTATTTTTTAATAACCTGTCATAATTTGTTATTTTTTATATAATTAAAAATATTGTAAATTATTTAGATGATAAACTAAAGTTACTTTATTAATTTTAATAAAAGAAATAGAAATATTGTTAAATTGTTGAAGTTTGTAGTTCCTAATGGTATGCCAAAAGAGCAGTAATTCTTATCAAATTCACATAAATGCTTTAGGTGTACAAATATAAAATATTTTTGTGTTAGTAATCATTTACAACCTTACTGTCTCATAAAAATAAATTTGCCTTACATCGCAAGCAATGATTTTTTTACTAGTATCATGTCTGACTTCCAAACTCATAAACTTTCTTATATCGAACACAGATTAATAGGAGTTATAAGAAATCTAAATGAAAATGCATGTAAAACTTAATAGTCATGAAAATTCGATCAATTTTATTTCAATTGATCAGATAGTATTTAATTATTTAACACATATTTTACATCTTAGTGATATTTGATGATCACTTCCTGTGTTAAATTTATTAAGAATCTTTAATATATATATATATGAAACTGTAAGATTCGAGTTCGAATTCGTAGTATCACCTTCGTCATATTTATTGTATCATCTCCTACCCACCTCATCTAAATTTAAACCCTCAATATTGAAAAGTGTGGTATAATAGTATTAGTTATTTGTATAAAAAGCTTGTTAAATATGCCTCATGCACACACACTCCAATGTGAGATATTAACGCACTGAAATTAATTTATTAAATATAGATATTTTAATATTTGCATTAATTATTATTTAAGTCAAAATTATATAGAATTTTAATTTATAAAATCTACTAGAAAAGTTGTTTTAACCTTTAAATATTTAAATGTATTAAAAATATAAATTTTATTGCTATTCCTGTAAGTCATAAGAGTGAGTGAGAGAGACAATAGAAGAGAGAAAAATGTTCCCTCAAAGCTTTTAATTAGTTTAAAAAAAAACAACTGCAGGATAATGATGTCATAATTAAAATACATAATAGAGTAAAGTAAAACATTTGGATTGAAATGACAAATGGTACATGTGCTCTTAATGCATTGTTTTACTTTGGTATTTTAAAGGGACTGAAAGCCTAACAAATACGCAATGGATCCAGGAGATAAATAAAAAGAGGTATATAGTCTTGTGTAAAGGAAAATGGACTATCGTATTCATCCATCATTTGAGTCTCCAAATGTCAAGCTAAGTTAATGTTAAATGTCTAATCTGTTATCTGCTTCTTAATAAATATATGTTTTTCACATATAACATTACGATGTCTGAGTAGTAGGCATTAGTGCTTTTCCTGAGTGAGATGCACTGGATCCTTACATTTGCTTTTAAAATGACTTAATAATCATTTGCAGAAATCGTGTATACTGCTGCTCTAATCAACTTCCACTTACAGATTATGATCATTGAATGAAACTATTAATGGAAACTACAACACTATCATTCCTGAATGAGAGGGTCTTTTCAGAAACATGCACGTCTCTGTTTCTGTTACCCGTGTAATCTCTTAAAAACTTTCGAGTGCTCTTTATTCAAATATAGAACTCTTATCTTTAATTTGTAATATTGTTATGTGTAACTTTTCCAAATGTAAATCCTGTTTTAAACCACTAAACTTCTCTAAAATCTGTAACCTGGTAATGTTTTGTATGGCTATGATCTTTTCTTTTCTTTGGGTATTCAACTTCTATATTTATTTATTTATTGATGTTATTGAATTTTACGCCTTCAATACTCTCTGACCTAGCTTCTTAACTCTGTTAAATGTTAGCCTTCACCAAAAATGTGGGAATTGATTAAATAATATATTGATAATAAATTTGTCTTGTATTTGCATGAATCGGCCAGCTTGGGAAATTGATGAAATCTTTACAATCTGTAACACATATTTCTGGCTGTATCTCATTTATAGTAATATGTTTTCTTGCATTGTCAAATAATTTGTAATGAACTATCTTAGCTTCAGAGATGCAATGTCCTCATGATTAGTTTATGTGCGATATCTTAGCTTAATAAAATGTTGTGAATTATAATCTTTATCCCTTTTATTATTAATTTCATTGGTTTCCATTCAATTTGATTCATAATGAATCCAACTAATGCAGCGAGGTCGTGCTTAATCATTCATAAATGTGGGTCTTATATGAGTTTATCATTTAGCAACAATATAAATGGCAGTCTCATTATAAATGGTACTTAATATTGAATGATGCCAAAAGTTTTTCTTTATTATATAGCACCTGGAGGCTTGTTTATAAATATTCTCACCCATTGTGTAAGGTAATAGGGATCAAAGTACGTTCATGGAAAGCAACCATCATGGTTAAAAAGGCGACAGTTCCTGACACCTGATTTTGCCAGTGACCAATCATAGAAATGCCAGAGAATCCACAGAATTTATATTTCCTGGCTTATATCTCGCTGTTCACTTTGCTATATAATCCTAAGTATATCTTCTAATAATATCACATCTTTACGAAGTTAATTACTCTTTATTCTCGCTGTGATTTCACCCCTGCTCTCCACTTTAGTCTTTTCAACAACCGTGACCGATCATTAATATAAAACTTTATATA